>JBAJNP010006619.1:0-25039 GCA_036877545.1 Yasuhikotakia modesta | reverse complement strand
ATATGACAATAAAGGGATTGACCATATTTTTGTTTTGTAGGGCTGCACTCAAAGAAGACCGGCTTGCTCTGTAGTTCTCCTTGCTTAGACCTAAGGTACAATTTTTCAATATTTTTTATATTTTAACAATGTTGCATTTTAAAGCTGCAATGTTGTTTTAAAGCAGCTTTATACACCATGAAAATATAAACACAGAAAACTGGACAATTATGACAACTACAACATAGAATACATGTAATATGTATTAGTATTTTAGGTTATATTATATTAGTAAAACTAATTGGGGATACTAAGGTTGTAATTGGTTTACCAATTACCAAGCTGGCTGAATTGATGATAACTACAACACATTTGGACCATTGAATAAATAGACGTGCATTAGAAATACCTGTCATTGCATAGGAAAGCTCATACATATCTCAATGGTTTATAAGAATGTAATGTATCTAGACAACTTACTAAACAGAATGTTCTTCTGAGTCTTTGCAACATTTAGTCAATTAACATGATAGGTGACAGGTATCATATTAAGCAATATATGCCGGTTCAACTTACATGGACATGGTGCTTAACAAGAAGATACAATTTTACAGAACAGGAGTATAAGGGATTTGCAATAATACCTTAAAATATCTGAACATTGCGTAATGAAAGAGAATGGGAGAAAAAAATAGTGAAATAGTACAGACTTTAAGACTAAAGTTAACTTAAAGTTAAGTTAAAAACAATATTACCTATTTACAAATCTTTAAGTCAAGTTAATGTCAGAAGTCTTCTAGTAAGCAAGCCAACAGGGTGGCAGTAGCCAGGAACCAAAACAACTTTGTGAGGTTTATGCATGATACCAGGTTTTAACCGATATTAAAAGGTGGCCTATGTTATATTTGATGAAAGCATCAAAAAATCAAATACTGTGTAATATATTGAGTCCCATCTTTCTAAAACCATGTCTTTCTTTTTTCACCGGTTCTTCATTTAAAGATGCCTGGACAAAGTCTTGGCCACGGTTGTTAGGGAACGTGGCACAGACCTGGTGATCATTGAAGGTATGGGCAGGGCCATCAACACAAACTACTAAGCCATGCTCAGCTGCGAGAGCCTTCAACTAGCTGTCATCAAGAACTCCTGGCTAGCCAGGCGTCTGGGAGGCAAGATCTTCAGCGTGGTCTACAAATACGAGGTCCCTAATCAGTGTCAAGGGCTTCATTAAAAATAAAAAATGATTTTAAATGTAAGACCATGAGCTATAAAATGCAAAGGGCGATACTCAGGTCTTTGTGTTTTTCCCTGAGAGTGACATGATGATTGTATTTCGGTTGGTGGGGGCTTGTCTTCTGAGTTGATTTTCTTTTTTTGTCAAAATCAATAATGGTGGGCGGTCGTGTGTGCCTGCTTTTAAATTGAATGTGAGTGTCTGCCGTGGCCTCCTTCATAGCAATTGAATGATAGCTGTAGGTTTTTTTCCCCTTCTGATTGAGATTTATGGGTCTCTTCACCCCAGATTTTGTTCCACGGCTCTGTTGGATTCAGAAGTTATATTGCAATGAAAAATATTTTAACATTTACAAAGGTTTTGAATCAGACCTTATTTTAAGGGTCCTATAATATTATATCCAAGATAGTATTTTAAAATATACAATTATAAACATTTATGAAAATCGTCTGTTGAAACGTTGATTTAAAAAAAAGCAGAACATTGACAAATGTTGTTATTCTAGACTTTTTTGGAAGTCTATAAATTTTCTGTTTTTGTCTACAATTCTGCATTCAAATGAAACTAGTATGTTTCTAATTTTTTAGCTCCTGGCATTTGTTGCTGTAAACACTGAATTTGTTGCTTTAAACACTGAAGCAGATCTTATCCAGCTGGCATTGTGTTTTAATAGTTAGTTCCTCTGTTCCCATGACAACAGTTTATAGTGACAATGATTTGTTCTTTTAATACATGGGCTTTGACACTGTGGAGACGTAAGCTAAATATATATTACATATATGTGGCTTCAGATTGTAGTGAAATCACAATGGAAATCCAATTGAAGTGAATGACAACAGTTCTTTTCCAAAATAGTTAACGTGACATTTACAAATTCTACTGTGAGTGTTGTCATTAAACTCCGTTAAATGTAAACACAGACTATAAGCGTTTTAAATGGCTGTGCATCTATTAACACTAGATGTCAGTGTTGTATTGTAATTAGGCCTCAGCCAATTTCTTTTTCTAAATAATGACCTGAGTTTCAGGTGGTTTTCTGTATTTGTGAAGTGTTAAGCTGCAGAAAACCTGAAGAAATAGAGTCTGCCTGCTTCAGATATTGCTCCATTAATACATTTATCCTCAAGTCTAAGCAGCTATCACCATCTGTGGAGATGTTTGTAATCAAAAATCCATTTCAGGGTTATACAGCACAGCATTGCCACTATCACACCACAGTACTGAGCTGATATGGCGCATTTTTAGTATTGTAAACACAGTGTGTACATCATTCTAACTAAAGGTTTTGATTTATAGTATAAATTGTGTATTCAGAAGTCAGTCAGGCAGTGGCTTGAATTGCAATGGCCTGCCATGTCCATAATAGCCAATGTCTTGTGGAAACATGGCTCCCCCTCTGACTAAAGCGGTTTGTACCGTCCCCAGTTATTATCTGTACAAAGTCTGTCTGACTTTACTAACACATTCATTGTTTTGTAAATTAAAACTTTGTAAAATCAAATGTAAATATAGTGTCAGCATGTACATAAAATCTGTTTTTAAAATATTGACACAGACTGGACATGCTCAGTATTTTAGAAAAATATGCTCACTTGACAATCATATGTAATTGTGTGTTAAATATATTTTACACTGTCTACACTTTTTTGTAATGATTTGACCAAATTGTTTGGTACACGCATGCATGTATCAAATAACCCGTTTCACTTACAAAATGTCAGTTTTTTTTAAGTGAAACAAAATTTAAAGCGACAAATATGTGGGGGTGATTATATCCATCTGAAATTCATTGAATTGTGAACAGTGGTCTCTATCTGACAGGTGCTTGAGGGGGAGGAAAGGGGTGAAAGGTTAGACTAATTTATTATTTGCTTAGTGTTATCAAATTATTCAAAATGTTTAAAGAACTACACAAAGAACAGAGGCATGTTAACCACCTATGCAGTCTTTGTGTGCGCGTGTGTGCGTGTAGATTTTGTGAGGTTTTTTTCTAAATATTTTTCCCCATGCTACACCTTTACTGAAATTGAAGTCTTAGTCTAAGCTGTTATATTGTGTGCTAGCGTGTAGGAGTGGTTTAGTACTCAGCAGGGTATTTCTTGTGCTTAGAGACACTGATAATGCCAAGCAGCAGGATGGGGGCCCTCCACAGACCCACTGTACCCCAGCACATCATTACTATTCCTTATTTCTTTTTGGCTGTACTTACAGTAGTTTTTTTACTCGCTGGATGAAATATGATGTTTTGAGGTAATTACTTTTGACCAACACAATTTTCAATGGCCATGTTATTTCCACACATATTGATGTAATGTGTCACAGCCAGAGGCACCAAGAAATTTAAACGGCATCTGTGACACTTTATTACAACATGATTTTCTCATGGAACAGATGAAAAATCAGTATTCTAAGTTATAATTTTCCAAAACTTAACAGCAAATTTGAGGGAGTAGATGACTGCTGAGAGAACATTGTTTCAACATAAAGCATGACTGATTAACCAGTTCAAATTGTTTAGCATATTTACCCAGCACCATATTGGCTGGTCTATTCATTCCAACCAGGTTGACCTTTATATCATTAACAATTAACTTCAACCATCTAGAAACTGTATAAAACCAGCTAACATGCAAAGCTAGTTGTGCAGTAGCTGAATATTTTTGCCAGGAAATTTGTTCCTAAGGTGTTTCTAATTCCTAGTTAATAATCATTTTTACAGGTTTCTTCCCAACAACAAGAATGTGTTTCCTGTGTTATCTTCTCACAGTATTGTTGCGTTTGTGAGGTGTGGACTACCTGATACCCTGCTATTTTCAATCATCTAGTTATAGATAATTATAACTTTTCACCCAATAGAGAATGTATGGAAATCTGTTTGTAAGAAATGCTGCTGATTCCTGGTCACATGGAGCCCATGTATTCTCAATGTGAAAAAGTTAAACAAAAATCTGTTATTTAGTAGACATTGTTCATTTTCTGTCAGGGATGGTTTAATTTCATCCACAGCTAATTTTATTTATGTAGTATGATTTAGTTTGTCAGATTTGCTAGTTTCGTTCTTTCTGAGATGTGATTTTATGATGAATTATGATTTATGTTGTGATTTATGATGAATCATAAATTATTATAAACAAGAAATTGTAATTTGTTCCCTGTGTTACCTTTGTGTTTTGTGGTATTTTAAAGTTTTCGTTGATTTCTTCCTATAGTTTTCTTCGAAACAAAGCAGAGAGATTTTCATGATAAACTTGTGTATTGATCTCCAATCATCACTGACATCACCTCTCACATCGGCGCGCGTCCTCGGGAGCGCGCTCAAGTCTCTGTCGGAGCACGCAAGGAAAGCACAGCATCTTCCGTGATCCGCTTCTTCACGCGCGTCCTGCTGAGATCTTTACACGGTAAGAACGCTGCTATTATATATATGATCAAATTATTTTTAAAACATGTAATGTCGTGTTTGTTTGCTTTGGGCGGGTTTTGTTTAGTTACTGGTTAGTAGACCGAAATAAACCGTAACTTTTGCCTCTCTTTTTATTCTTGTCCTTTTCAGTCTGACTTTTCGTTATTTTCAGAATGCAAAACGGTAGTTAGTTTTACGACCGATGGTTCTGATAACAATTTTAATATAAAACTTAGCATTGCGAAACGATTTTTGTTATGTAGTCAGGATACAGCCTGCAAAATGAACTCGACGTGTTAATACTTAATTGTTTTAAAATTGCAACATTTTTATTTCGAATTAACAATTTAATGCTTGCACAATAATTACATTTTGTTTTACCTGATATTGTTGCTCTCACATTTAAGATGTATCTTAAAGATGTACTGAGCAATGAAAAAAATGCGATTTCAAATCTTGATTCGAGGGGACAGCTCGTTATTAAAGCCTGCAATTACATTGAAATTACAATTTGACAATAAATGCAGTTCTTCGCTTTTAACCACACATCATTAAAAGTGCATTGTGACTTTCCAGCTATGTGACTTTAGGAATTGATGGAATACTGTTGAGTCTATTGTAGACTGATGTAATACAACATTATGTTTATGAGTAACATTTTACCTTTATCTAAAAGGCAGAATCGTATGACATTTATACATTGCAATTGTTATGGTTTGTATGTTGTTTCATAACAATGATGGAAAAATGATATGTGCAAAAGAGTGATTTTATGAATGCGAACCTTGTTTACTTATGCGATTGTGTTCCATCATCAATAATGAATTTCATGAATTTCATGCTGGCAGCATTGTCATGCTTATGGAGTTACAAACCTCAGAACTGGTACTGAAATGGTGTCTGTATTGCCTTCATCCTAAAGGTGTTTGGCACCATTTTTAGGCTTATCTAGCTTTAGAAAATGTCATGCTTGGCAATTCAGAGCCTGCTTCACTTTTACAAGCACACTCCTGAAGAATTGATGCGATGTTTTAAAGATGATACATATATTGATTAGGCGAGCCAGTATCAAGACATTGATTACCTACATACGATGCTGAATGCATGTCAAAGAGGTCGTCAATAAACACAATCAAATGACCTTCTGCTTATTCTGCCTTTGGGGGGGTGATTGTTAGAAGATGCAGACCCTCCAAATGTAGACCATCCTTAAAACACCTCCAATCTCTCTGGCTATTAAGAGACCCAAAGCAGATCAATAAAGACCTTTGTGTGATTTGTGCTCCTGTCTCAATCTCCTGCTGGCTAACTGGAGGCCAGTCTTTGTGGGACACTGGAGACAGCTGGTCTATTGCTCTATAAAGAAGACATTGTCCCTCTCAGTTAGATTGTATGGAAACTGCTTTGACCCAACAGAGATGTTTCCTTGTGGAATTGTTTTATATGGTATCTCCATGATCACCTCCTATTGTTGTCTTCACATCTCACAAAGTGCTTGTACAGACTGCAGTCCTGTTGTGGACTATGTGCTTGTGCGTTGGTGTGTTTTTTGGGACAGGATGAAGGAGGTTCCCCTGCTGTGAGGATGAGGAGCATTCTGCCAGGAGGCTCAGCTAGAAGATTAGGAGACACATTGCAAGGAGCCAGTTATGATGCTAAGACAAACGTGATATTTGATGGAGCCTCACGTGTTGTACCCAAGGCAGTGACAATGGAGACAGGATCTCTTTCTCAGCTCTCTTGGCACCAGATGGGTCCTCCTTATGGCAGTTTTAACACTTACTCTGGTGTTACCCGCTTTGTGTCCCTGACACTTTTAGAGCTGCCAAGACGAACAATGTGAGGTGTGAAATTGCTGAAACTGGTAAAGACATGGCTGTTCTCATTTGTGTAGATTTGTTTAGGTTTATTTTCCTTTTTTGAAGCATTCCTTTGTTTGATTTTCTTAGTTTTATGGGCTACATGTGAAAACTTAATGTTTTAGTCAAGCTTATCTCAGATTCTCAGGGCAAGATCGAAAAAAGTGTTTAGCAAAGCTAGAAACATGTTTTTTCCCCCGCTGATTGATCTTAGTCACATAAAATGTGATTAGAAAGATCAGCACTCCATCAGTGAAATATGTGACTTCATAACATTCCATTAAAAAAGTTGCAAGACAAAGCAATATTCTTTTTTAACTTGGGTTTTGTTTGTTTTGCCAGGTTCAATTTAACTATGTGTAAAACCATGTATTTTTGAACAAATCAAGCAGAAGATTGATCGTATGATTAATCTACTGGTTAAACTATAATGGTATGTTCTCATGTCCACCTGACACTTATTAGACATCCACGGACATTTTTCAGGAAAATGGTGATATCATATATAGAAATTTATCTGTGCATGTGTAGACCATACCCCTTTAAGAAGGAAAGATGTTTAACAGATAAATACACTTTTGCGCAAACGGTCATACTCCCCACAAAAATCTGAGACCAACCAAATATGAATAACAATAGCAACATTGCTCCCTGATTTGATGACTGACAGTAATTGTCTTGAAGTTTATTGTTGGAGACAATGGATTTGTTGCAAAAGTGGTGCTTTATTATCACATTGGTGCTTTGAGGGGAATAAATTAAGAGACATTTTTAACATGCTGCCATTCTGGTACTGTTAGTGATTGTTGTTGGATGACTAGTTGATTAATTGTTTCCAGATCATTCACTTTTTTGGGTTCCATCTCTGTTAGAATACTGCCATAAAAGCCAGTTGCCTATGCAGGCTACAAAACAAACAGTTTTTTCATACATTTGTCTCGGCTGTGTTTTCAAATATAGTCATTTTTAAGTGATACTTTAAGACACCATAGGCACACTTCCAAAACAAAGGCAGTTTCAAAAAGTAGCAATGCCATGTTGGGTGATTTACCCCAAACTACTCTGTGAGTTACTTGTGTGCACTTCACGAGGAGCATGCATGGAGTTGCTATCTTATGTTTGCATACCAAATTTTAGTTAGCATTCTGCCTTAAAAGATGCCAAGGCAACTCACTGGGCTTTGTAAGCAAGCAAGCCTCTTAAATAGTGACACCCCTTCTTCAATGGCGATGCTTGTCTCTGCCACGGGCATCATCCCCTTCAGAGTCCAGCCAACTGCTGCTGCATCACTATTAAAGGGACTATGAACCAAACATAAACCATTTCTAAACATTAACCTATGCAAACTCAAGGTAAGATAGACCTACATGTGCTTCCCAGAATAGAAACCAATTAGAGCTAGCCAGTAATGAGTGAGCAAAAGTTATCCACGTGCTGTATGCGGTCTATAATCACATCTTTTAGCATCAGCAAACTCTTGCAAAGTTTTAACCTCCTTAGATCTTCCAGATGAGGAAGTATAGATAGAGAAAAAGCTTCATCCTTTCATCCTTTGAAAAGCTTTTTTTTGTTCTTTGGCTTTCTGGAGGTAGCAGGGGTGCAACAGATGGCTCATGGAGCCCCAGATCTCAGCAGGAGGAGATGCTGAAGACCTCACAGTGGAAGCTCTATCTCTTCTCTTGAGATGTCACCGAGTTCATTACTCGGTGAGCCCCACATCCCTTTCAAACTTCTGCACAATATCATCCAACTTCATGCATATCCTCTGTGGTAACTTCACTGCTTCGCTGTCTTTCTCTCTTTCTGTCTTCTTTCATTCTCTCCCTGTGTCTCGTTTTCTTCACTGAATTTCCAGCGACAACCTCAGCTCCATGCTGTGGCCCTTTGCTGAATATCATATATAATCTAAACTTGCCTGCTGTTGCTCTTCAAATGCCAGAAGTGTTACAGCACGGATCCACTGAGAGCTCTGTTATCTGGCTACACCAGATATGTTGAGGCTTGTGTTTGTGATTTGTGTCTTGTGATGGTTTAGAAGATTTTTGGTTACGAGAACCTGGTTTTATGAGACATATTTTATTGTTTCTGTCGAGTGGGCTGGGAATGGAAATCAAAAATTCTATCAATGCATTTTGAAATATGAACATGGCCAAAATGTTTTAATAATTTAGCACTTGATGCTTTTGTCTTGAAAACACTACTGGCACTTTTCTAGAGCGTCTTCATTGATTGTGTAACAGACATATAATTTACCCCAGATCCTGCAGATTGTTGATTAGAGGCAAGTGACTAAATGGGTGAAAAAATCCCATAAATTTACACTGAGCCACATCTAGAGAGGCTATTGACTTGGGCCAGTGATTAACCAGCTAGCAACCAACAAGCAAAAGCCATGCAGCCACCCAGAACCCTTTACTCATGGAAATGCAATGATAAATGTTAAAATAGCTTGAAAGTGTTACTTTTGCTTGGACAAGCACCATTTACATTTTTATATAAAAAGATTAAAAGAAAAAATCTAATTACAGTAAAGTTTATTACTTTTGTACAATTTTGTAGTGTCCTTACACAAACCATTAGATAATTGTTTTGTGCTGACCAAGATCTTTTAAAATCTGAAAATCACATGAAGACAAACCCCGATTATATATAGAACAAATAGCCAACATTTCTTAGCCAAGGCCTGTGTTATTGATTTTGCACAACTCAACATCTCTATAAATCATATATTGGATACATAAGGCTCCCAGCCCCCCTCAACATTTTTCCTCTTATCATTTTACGGTCAACAATTTGGTTTAAATCTGGGCTCTTGCCACCATCTCACGCTTGATGTTGTACATGTTGCTCAAGGCTTTCATTTAATTGGTGTGTGGTTACTATGGGTGATGTCCTACCAAGCCCAGCAGGACTGGTCCCCCCACATTCCAAAACCTAATATCATTCCATCCTCACCCCCTCATAGGTCCACCTGTTAGTCACATGACAGAGGACTATTGCTACTTTGTGTCGAATTAGCATGGACTGAAAACACCCGGGTCTTACTTTTTAAAGATTTCTCAAGACTCCTTTCTTGTTATAGTTTCTTAACACCTGATTACTGTATTTCATTGTTTTAATTTTTGTTTTTGTGGACCTGGGATACTTAATAGTGCACTTGTCACCAACAAAGTCTACAGGGAAGTGCTCATGCTGAATAGAGACCAGCAATTGTGTCAAGACTAAAGCCCGGCGGTCGTTCCGAACTCTCTGTGGTTGTGAAAGGCGCACAGTCCATTGTGCAACTCAGTGCAACTCATTCATACAGCCAGAAGCTGTCAGTGTGAATTCCCAAATGAAGTGCCTGCAATCTCTATACAAATTTTCTTTGGCAGCTGTTTTGCTCTCAGGTCTCATATGCAATTTCCTTCACTTAGCCTGTGTGGACAAGCTCTTAAATAGTGCGCAATAAACACTACTAGCTAGCGACTCTACACAACAATTTCTGCAGGGTGTGAGGTGTGTTTGTGGCTGGGATAAGGCTGATCCATCTATCGACTCATATGCAAGTAGTAGCTTAATACCCCACCCCAATTGATTTACCATACACCATTGCTTTGGTCGGGCAGTCGCTCATTGCGGCACAGAGCGACTGCCCGAGTGGGTTGCCATGGTGATGAACTACCTCAAACCACATTAGAGAAAGTCTCAGAGAGACTTAAATATGCTAATGCTGACATCAACACAATGCTAACACAACTCTTAGCCCATAAAAGCAAGGGCAATAACTCAGTATAAGCACTAATTAATACTAAAGTCATGTTAGAAAAATGCCACAGCAATGTAGCAGTTAACTAAAACTTTCTAAAGCTAATTGGTATTGATTGTAAAGTTGACTGTAGAATTTAGTTTCTTTCTTCTGGAGCTTCCCAGAAAATTCTTTACCTTGGGTTCATCATTCCCAAAACCATTCCCAAACCATCCTTTCATTCCCATTCATTCTGTGGCACATTTACTAAAATACATTGACTGAAAATTACACATTAGCTTCTCTTTTTATTTATTTGCACTATTTTGTTTTAAAATACTAAAATTGTAGAGAAAATATTTAATTGCCCAGTGTACCCATTTTTTTCTCACACGCATCGAAGTGGTACTTCTCAGGACAACTTCAGCTGCACTACACTACAAATAACCACACAAAACTAAAACCCCTGCTGATCAGCCTTTAGTTTATTTGAAACCTGAGTGCACTTTAGTTTATTTGAAACCTGATGCTCT
The DNA here is from genome assembly GCA_036877545.1 of Yasuhikotakia modesta. Classification (NCBI taxonomy): domain Eukaryota; kingdom Metazoa; phylum Chordata; class Actinopteri; order Cypriniformes; family Botiidae; genus Yasuhikotakia; species Yasuhikotakia modesta. The sequence continues at coordinate 14,304 of JBAJNP010006619.1, read as the reverse complement.
CCGCTGAAATTTTTTAGATCTTAAAGGGTTTGGAATGTTTGCAAATGTACAAAGGCTGCTCAGATTGGGATTGTAGTTATTTTCACCCAACTCAAGTGAATAATGGGTTACATCTGGTTCAGTTTCTGAAAAAGTACAAGTATATGCAAAGATTAATAAGATTAATAAGATTGTTAAATGTGAATAGTGGACATCTGCTCAGGTTCTAAATGGTTCTGAATTAAATTCGCCTGACAGAAGCTCTCATATTACCTCTCAAGTCCTTTAGGGAATTTTGTACTTACAAATTTGGAAACAGTGTATTCAAGTGAGTTTTTGTTTTTCTGTCTTTTGCGATTATCAACAATGACTAGTTGCACAATTTGTTATAATTTTTGTACAGCAAATGACAATGTATTTTGCTGGCTAGCCTGGTTGAAATAGTATTTTTTCTGCCAAGCTTTTTATCAGTTTTTTCACCAGCATTACACAACAATGCATACACATTAAATTGTAAAGTCAACATTGACAATGGAAATTTCAATGCCCCTTGGGAACTTGGGACCAGGGAAAATCAATGAATTCTGGTTCATGTATATTTACAAACATTATAAATACAAGCATTCTGACATCATATAAAGGCCTTTTATACTTGACAAATCTTGGTAAGTAAAACATTTTAAGTGAACATTTGGAACCTGGTGTGGCCCTGGTCCCCCTGTGTAAATGCAGGGAAAGATGCCAGTTTAGCAGCTCTCAGGGACCAAAGACAGAATCAGAGGACAGATTTTCTGGGGATGTGAGGAAACCAAGAATGATCAAAGTCACTGATTTGCATGGTTAGATGCATGCTGAGAACCGTCTTATCGGCTCTACTTTGATATGCCACCTAAGGAAAGATTCTTTCTGGATCCTCTTATTCATTCTTGGCCCACTGGCGACACAAACATGATATTGAGCCTTGCAAGTTTTCTCAACACATTTAGGCTGCCTTTGAGCTCTTGTTTTTCCATGTCAAAGCAAAGCCATTATTTGAGGATTAAAATATGTTTGTGGGTGAAATATAATGCTCTGGTTTGAGGTATCCTGAATTTTTCAGTTTTAAATAAATACTTTGATAATGTATTTAAAATAAAAATATTTTACACATTTTTGTTGGATGTTATTGGTCAAGTTTGAATGGTTGAAAATGTGGTAAAATACTAAGGTGTGTGTGTGTGTTTGTCTGTCTGTCTGTGATTTGATATCAGAACTAACTTGCTTTTACTCCTATCAGCAGGTGGCGCTGTTTTTGAAGATGTTAACTCCTTGCCAGTGTCACCTTGTAGCCCTGCTCGTCATTGCACTGCCCCACACCTCCCAGAGTTCTGAGGTCCTTCCAGAAAAGTGGAGTCAGATCCGGTCTTCCACCTCTAGTACAGAGTCTTTGCAAGGCCCTGATATTGGACTAACACGCACCAACCACAGAAGAAGACACGGGTCACATGAAGGCCAGGATGGTGCTGAGCTGCTTTCCCGGAGACTTGTGGCCCAGCCAGAAGATGATGGCCCAAGTCTTGAGGGCATGAGCCCTGTGAGGCTGGAGATGGGGCCTAGGAACCGGAAGGTGAGTGGAGGTGATGAGGCCAGGGGTCCGGCTCATATGCAGAGGAGAAATCAGCCACCAGAGGGGGAATTTCCACGTAAAGGCAGGAGATATGGTCATGGGCATCTGTCTGAACACAGGAAACCTGGAGGCAGAAAAGACAAAGGCCGAGCTAAAGGTACTTGAGACCAGGGCCATTGCTTACTTGCTTCTAAATTAATTATTACAGTAAAATATAGTAGTATATATATAGTGAACATCAAGTGAACCACAAGTTTATTCAGCAAATTAAGAAAACCACAGTCAAACAATTGCACACAGAGTAGGAAGTAGTTATATAGAATAGCTAATAGATAGTAAATAGTAGCTAAATAGAACTAAATTCTTTTAGACTCTACATATGACATTCACAACTCATTTTATATCTATAATGTGTCAAATTTACAAATGAAACAGGATATCCAATGAGATTTATCCATTGGCAATTGATTAGAATGTGATAATTCAGAGAAAATCCCATGCCAGAGTGAGCAGGTATGGAAAATCATGCCTATATATCAATGTCTGATCTGTGTAGCCTTGATGATAATAGTAAAAAGTTTTTTTACATTGGAATAATGATTGTGCACAATAGGGACTAGAATTATTTTATTCCAGCATAATTTTTAACACTAAGAACCCAAAGTAAAGTATAAGAGTGTATTTCTGTGTGGGTAAGTAGTCATTTAAGGTGTTTACCAGGCTATAAACTATTAAATTTAGAACTAACCATTTTCACTCTCTTTCTATCTTAGGGGTTTTCTATGACCCTGAACCACAGTCAGGCTCCTTGTTGAAGGACATGATTGCATTTGAGGATGGCCCTGACAACCCCCTGCCCAATCTCTACAATGCCTCTCCCACTGAAGCTCCCTCCCTTTTGTCTCCTATCTTGGTAACCACGGCAATCCACGAGCATCCCCCAACACTGCTCCCAGCTTACACCAAACCCCAGGTACCCAGACCAGCGGAAGAGTCCTTGAACCTGAAGATCTGTTGTATTATTCAGAGTGTTTTCTGGTGCTACTGTATTTATATCTTTCATATACGCAAAGGACTGCTTGCAATTTGTTTTAATGTCGTTACTGAGGGGAAAAATGGGTTAGCTGTATTTTTTTTGTCTTACAAGATCACCCAAAATTTTTTTATGATAATGGTCCATCAACAGCTTAGTTTGAGATGTTCTGTTGCTGTCAACTTATGTTAAACTGCTTTGAGTCTTTTTTACACTTATATTGTCATTTTACATTGACATTGTCATTGTATATTGTCATATTGTCTTTTTACACTCTGTCATGTCCTTATAAGATCTCAGAATGAATGTCTTCATTTAAACCACACACCCTGGCAAATATAGATACTCAGCTGCTGCTGGAGCTAGTAGTGTAGTGTCTTCCTTGTGTTATGCAGCGCTTCATCACAGATTTATTTACCTGTGCTCCTGTGCTGCACTTATTACAGAGTGCCGCCCAGGGCCAGATCCTACATGAGTTAAATTATCCAGCTCCCTCTGCACTGAGTGGAGGTGGAGGAGGGGTTCTGTCACAAGCTCGAGTCTGGGGTGAGATGTTGCTTGCCCATCCTTCTGCTCCCTTTCTCAAAGCCATCTGTTCTCCTCCACACTCCTCCCTAGATATCCTTCTACTACTCTCTATTTTTATTTCTAATTCACTTGGGAGGCATTACTATGCCTGGATACTTGCATTAATACTTACATTAATTACAACTAGATTTGCATTTCATAATAATTGCACTTGTTATTTGCTCCATGCTAGTCTAGGGAAACTGGCACCACGCTTATAAGACTTTGTGCATTGTGCAAATTGTGTAATTTGCATTGTGCATTGTGTAAAGACCTCAGAACTTCTACTTGTCCAACTAATGAACTGGAAGTCTTGCACATTCACAAAAATAGATTACTTTCACTTAATGAGATATATTTACAAAATAAGATGGATAGATTTGGATGAATATTATAAAAATGCATAGGAGGACTGTACAGAAAATACACAGTTTTAACATCAAAAATATCCAGAGGCTATGTGTTCATTAAAAACCCATGTGCCCACATGGAAGTGTGTGTAAAATATGCATCAAATAGCTGTAGACTGTGGGCTGTGTCAGTAATTATGACCTCATTGCTGACAGATGGATATTAAATGATGAAGATTCTTTGTGCTCTGTACTGTGACTTTCCATGTCTGTAATTTTAAAGTCACCAAGCTATAATGCACCTGATAGCAAACCCATTGCTAAGAGTGCATTTTAGAAAGCACGTTAGCGAGAAACAACCTGTCTAAATTATCAAGCTAAAAAGTTTAATTAGAGACTATGTAAAGTGGGACAAGCTCAATTCATTGCAGAACTGGTTTAAAAAGGAGATTGCAAGCACTTTAATGAAACAAATTGCCCATGGTAGGCTAATATGAGCATGTGCACTGAACTCTCTGTGGTACCGTGTGTGTGTGTGTGTGTGTGCTATGGCTGTACAGATTATTAAGTGATTTGTAAGCACAATGGCCAGGCTGTTTGTGATGCGGTTTGCACACTTGGATCCTTTGAGAACTGAGACCATCTCACAGAGTCCCGGTCTGTTACTCAAATGCTGCTGTTGCTCAGAGCTCAATGACATGCAGTAAAGTCACTTAGACAGTCCTAATTAAATTTATGTATCAGCACAATATCAGTAACAAAACAAAGATGGATCTTCAGTTTGCAATTAATCTAACTGCCACATTTGTGTCTGTTGACCTTGAATCTTTAGAGAGAATTTGTATTGTTTTTTATATAAAGGTGATTTTCATAAAAGAAAACAATTTGAATCCTAGTGGGAAATTACGCTAAATGTGATATATACATGCAAGTGTGTTGTTTCTTCTATGGCTGAGGCTGTGAGATGTAGATCAGTCATTATTCTGGTTAGATTCTTCTCTGCTCTTCTCATCTCCCTGTGGATCACTGTCCTCAATGTTGTTCAGCTGTACTGCAACAGTAGCGCTGCAGCTCCTCAGCACCCTGTGATGCCAGATGCAGACTCCTCTGTAGAAAATATGAAGGTTGTAACAGGAAACATAAGAATATATTTTTACCTTTGTGAACTGCTAGCGTATGGAAATAAACTGCGCGCATAAGCATCAAAAATATTCTTCTTTGTGTTTCATAGAAACAAATAGCTGCAGATAGGTTTGGAACAACGGTGGAGTGAGTTACAATGTTTGGAAGTTTTAAGGAACAGTTTCTTTATACAGATGTCTAAAATACCAACTTAGATTACAGACTGTTAAATGTTTTATTTTTAATCATTTGTTTTATTGAAAAAGCGTAAATCGAATAAAATTATAGCACTTATAACACAGAATTTTATTGGCAATGCCACACCACCTACAGTATAAAAACCATCTAGTAACGTTTGTCTTGTGATTTTGTTCCTTATGCTAAAAACCAAACTGAGAAAACCTTGTCAGATCATGCAATGACACAATTCAGTTTGAAGTGAAGTAGATGTTGTTTAAATACAGCCGGACTTAAAATTTATAAAAAATGATATTCCGTACCTGTCATTAAATTAAGTGTAAAATACGTTTTTGGAGAAGATAAAGACACTTAACACTTAAAATTAACTTAACTTAAAATCGATGCAAAGTTTCCACCTCACAGGTTTTGAATTAGCACCTCACTATACAGTGATGTCAGACAACTTACCCAGAATAAACCTACTGAAGGTGTTGCTTATATCGCTGTATCTTTGAATAATGCTTAACTGTGTCTTTTTCAGAAGGCAGGCCGAGGGAAGGCCCAAGGGGAGGTGATGCCCACTCTAGACATGGCGCTCTTTGATTGGACAGATTATGAGGATATGAAGCCAGTGGACATCTGGCCAGCCAATAAAAGAAAAGGTATTAACTCACCTGCTTTTGGCCTAATCAATGTCTAATAATGTCTTGTTTGACTAATAATGTCTTGTTAATGTCTTAAAGTTTGGCTGTTATGTTTCTGTTATGTTCAAACATATATTTAAAGATCAAGAAAAACACTTGATTATAAGATGATCAAATGATTGTGTTACTGTTTGTTAAATCTCTAAGCTTCTATGTATCTGCTATGTAAATATTTTTGTTCCCCTCTTATATAGATAAACGGCGCAGCAAAAACAAGATCAGTGGGAACACAACTCTTGATGCTGATGTCATCGAACCATGTGACCACCATCTTGATTGCCTGTCTGGTCAGTGCACCTCTATTACTGTTTGATATTACCCACATATAAGCCTAGCAGCTTTAATATCTGTGGAAAATGTTCCTGCAGGTTCCTGCTGTGACCTCAGGGAACACGAGTGCAAACCTCACAACCGCGGTCTGAACAACAAGTGTTACGACGACTGCATGTGCGAGGAGGGTGAGTGTGTAGCAGTATGTAGATATTATAGTATAACAGACTTCTGTAAAGTCTATTGCTTTTAATGTCTTAGTTGTGGTTTCTGTTCTTGGAAAACAAAATAGAAAACAAAATAGACAAAACAGCAGCTTTTAAAGAAAGTTTTGCTTGTAGAAGCAGTTTTGGGATCAATTAAATGCTTTGTGCATTGTAACATTATACAGTAATGCAAAGAAATGTATTATGTAAATTGTTACATTTTTGTACATCAGCAGCATTTGTCTTATATGTTTTTATTTCTTTTCCATAAATGCTTTTATTTTATTTATAACACCTGAGGATGTTGTTGAAAAATTAACCCCTTTAAAATATTTTAGGTTTGCGTTGTTATGCCAAGTTCCACCGCAAGCGAAGGGTGACCAGAAGACGCGGTCGCTGTGTGGAACCAGAATCAGCCAACGGCGACCAAGGAGCTTTCATTACCATCTGACATATACAATAAGACAAACCACCGACCTTCTTATACTCCCATGAACTTCAACATTAACTGAACAATAGTGGGTCCATCAAAGCTTGCTGGCATTCAACCCACAGTATAAATGTACATATGACGAGTGTCAGAAATTTGCATCCTGTATCAGTGTCAGAACATTTGCAACTGTTTGTAACTGTTGCATGTACTGCACAGATTAATTTGTGTCTCAAAGGAATCAGTCTTTTTCTACTGATTAATGCTATACTACTGTTAATAACTACTGCTGCTCTTGTGTTGCGATTAAGGCTGTCAATTTGTTTTGAAAATATTACATAGTTAATTTCCTTAAGACATATTTCTACCATCAGAGTGATTTAAGGTTAAAACTTTAATGTTTGTTCAAGGCCCCATTCAGTATGACGTGTCTTGTGTTCATTTGTAAACAGAAATCGTTCTTGTTTTTAAAGAAAAGTGGGCAGAGCCCAGCAGGATGAAATAGATTTACATTTTATATTAGGACAAGACAAAGTTTAATCACTTGGCCAATATTTCAAAGCACAGCATATAAATGCAATAATGAATCTTTAAACTTTGTAATAAATTCAGTTTTAATTCAATTGACAGCCCTAATTTTAATAGATGGCGATTAGTTTTTGTAATATATGCTTTATTTATTGTAGTATCAAACTGCTGAGGGTGTTCTGAAGATACCAGCAACTGTGTGTTCTCCTGACATAATGATGGATTGATGAGTGTGATTGTGGTTGGAGGAACAGACATAGACAGCTAAGAGAGAGAGAGCGAGGGAGAGACTGAGAGAAATGGATGATCTCTGAGCTCTCACGCTGGTGTCATTGTCTTGATCTAACTGTTTAATAGAGGTTTACATTAACAGGGCTGTACAAACGCCCTTTAGTCTTTGTAAAGTCCTTTTAAAGCTTTGTTCTGTCATCTGGTTTTCCACTTGAGACTCCTTAAGCTCCAGAACATGTTGATTATTTTTAACTGAAACGCTAAGACACAGTTCTTTCACAGATGTTGTAGAACAATGACTATATAATTCAAACATATACTCGTGTGTGTTTGTGTGTCTGATCTGAGGAGGCTTCTCTGTTTGTATACAGAAGCTGAGGTTTTCACAGCCGTTTCAGAGTATTCTTTATTACCAGAAGCTCCAGACTAGAGGGAGATAGTGTGGCTTGTCATTGAATCTAAAACCTCAGGCAGTGTTTAATGCATCCTTAAAGTTTCCTAAAAAGAGAGCTCTGAAATTCACAGGCGTGTCCTCTAAACTGACTAATAGTCTGAGGCATTGTCTCTGACCCGGGGCTGGAATGCTCTCTGCCTGCAGATTGGTTGACCTTGCTTTCTCTATCTTTGTCTCCTCCTGCTTTTCTCATTTTTTATTTATATTTCTTTCCACTTTGTGTATTCTGTGTCACACTTCTCTCCCAGAATCTCTGAGTTTCTTGTTTCTTCACCTTTTATTTATGACTTTATGAAGAATAATGTATTATAAGTCAGTGCTGTAGTCCTTACAGATGCTAGACGGTACCAAGAGGGCCCACATCGTGAAGACCACAAAATCACCTGGGTGTTGGGGCACACAGTGTCAGCTTAAACATGAGCCTGCTGTATAGTACAGTGCAAGGACCCTTAAGTACATGTATTGTGAGCTGACTATTAGGACCTCCATGTTTAGTGGCACATAGGGCAAACTGATCACTAAGACTACTCAAGTATAAGCCCTTCACCACAAAAACAACAAGCGAAACATCTGGGCCTCTTGATGCAAACCTAATACAAGGGTCCTTCAGAGAATACAATGTGAACTGAACACCAGGATCACTTTAGCACAAACAACTGAGCCTGTGGATATTATTTTGACAGATTCACAGATTGATGTAGCCATTCAATATGGCCCTTGGAGCATCCAAGACTGCATGTGCATATTGTGGTGACATTACACCAAGCTTGATAACTGTTAAGTAAGAGTAAATATTACAATATCATTCTATATGTCTTGCACATTATTCAAAAACATGCACACAGATCTAAATTGTGTAACTTTTGTAGTTAGATTAACTTTGACTGATTGACACCCTGCATGGTTACACACGTTCACAAATCCATTTTGGCCAGTTATGTTTGTTCCAATAAACACACGTTGCTCTACTGCAGCAAAAACCTTATGAAGTCGATGCTGCAAAGCAGCTAACTCAAAAGACACACTGCCTTCCTCCCAGTTTAACGGCACCCTTGAAGAAACACTCAGCATGCTTGTGTGCTTTAAAAGCAGGGCTGATGCATTTTTGATATAGTCTCACACTGGGCTCAGCTGGTCGGAAAACAGCCATAGAACTGATAGATCACATTCACATTTTGGCTGGACACACACTGCATAACACTATCACCCCAAAAGCTGCCTCAGCTACAAAACACCAATAAAGAATGAGATAAGAGGACATGAGATAAATTGTTTTCTTGTGTACTTCCATTATGCTGAGTAGACATCATAACTGGAGCAATTTTACCATGTTGCATGAGAGATTAGTTGTGTAACACATCCGGTAGATTCTTGTACAATATCAGCATATTTATATAATTTGGTGTACATTGTATGTTTAACATTTGGTTAAAAAGTGTGCATGTCTATGTGAAACATGCTCCCGACAAAAATGTCCAGACAAAAATTTCTCAGAGGCTGTTCTGTCATATCACTAAAGATTTAATGGAGATCTCAATGTATTTTTGTATCATCTTTATCTTGAATCATTTTTCCATAATTGTTTTGGAGAAAAAAAACAAATGGGAGAACTGTGTAAACGAAAAAAAATTATAAGTAATGTTGTTTAAAAAATCTGTATTTGGGCATATTTGATGCTTGGGTTTATATTACAAAAAACTAAATAATATTGACACATTGGCACATTGTAAATTGCTTAGAAAACTTAAAGCACATTTGTCCTCAATAGGTTGTATAATGTGAGGTATTATTCATATAGTACAAACAAGGAGGGATGTGTTATACACAAATGAAACTAATTACACATGAATATGACAGTATAAAAACTGTTAGTCACGGATCATAAATCACATAGTCAACAATAACATCTCATGTGCATCTTAACACTGTAGGCAATGCTAACAGAGTTCAGAGGTCAAGCAGGAAGAGGGACCCTTCTGCCAGACAACTCTCACACAACAAAGAGACTCATTACCGGCAGGATGTAATGAAACCATTCTCTAAACAGACTGATTAAATCTGAGCCATCCGTCCGGTTTAAACAGTGACACATGCTTGTAATTAACTGTCAGAGTTATTATTGAGATTGTGGACCACAGATGGCTAATTGGCCCAGCAGCACAATCTATCAAGTTCAGCTTTGTTGTTTTGGGTCATTTCTAGTCAATAAGCTTTTGTCTATGTACGTGCAAGTGCCACATTCATACCAAATATTATACATGAGCAAGACAAGATTTGATTTTGTTATAATGAATGAACCCAGAGGTAAAAGAAAATGGAATTTAAATTCAGTCAGTTGAGTTAGTTTGATTTAGTTGATGGATCTGAATGCTGCTTTTATATGCACATTTTATTTACATTTAGATACATTTTCCCACACTATATATATGCAAGTATAATTTTAAATTATATTAAATTTAACAGCTCCCAAAGATCTGTAAACTGGCTTAATTTAAAAGAATTGAGGGTTGCGTGTGTGATCAAATCAAGCAGATAAATTTATATGGTTGGGTAAGACATGTCTGGTATGTGTCTCAAACTGTAAGCTGGTTACATACCGAAATGGATCGATAGTTAGATGAATTATTTATTACAAATGAATAAAAGGACTACATCACACTTCTGTCCTGCATCTTTACAGCAGAAGCTTGTCATATAAAATTCTTTTCTTTCTGTTTATAAATTAGTTATTTAGCTTCTGATTTTATCCAAAGCCAATTAATATAGGGAAAATCTTTTCAAGTTATTCCATTCATTTTGGATTAGTTTTGTATTACAGATTGGATTAGTTGTTTGTACCACAATAAAGACAGCAGTCTACAGAATTCATAGGGCTAAAGACACGTTTTACTTCAGTGAATATTTCCCAGGTGTGGTTTCATTTTAAAATGCATAGATGCATAGACACCTAAAGTACTTGCTTTGTTTTATTAAGCAACGAATTAACAAAGTAAATTGTTTACCTGGGCATGTTGTCACGTTATATGGGAAGTAGTCACAGTGGATCTTATGTAACACAGATTTGAGGGAAAAATGGTGTGTTATAACAGCATTTGTGCATTAAAACTTTTAAATCAAAACCTTGTAGTTACAGCGAAACAGCCATATTGTAACAATATCCTTATGTAACAACTAGCCCTGATCTACTGTAATAAATACAAGTATGTCACAAGTATGTACTGCAGAAATGAAAGCAGTTGTCTGCAGTGTACAGTTTTATGCATACACACAGTAAAGTTACAGCACGCTCTCCAGTGTTCAGATGGAGCAATGAGCAATAATGGGAGGTGGAGTCACATGGTTCGGGTCAGGCTGCTGTCACATGGTTTGTGTTTGCAATGAGTTCAGATTGCTGGACAAACTGTGGTTGCATACACTTAGCATAAAAGGCTTTCGTTAATCCTTTGTGAAATACTGAAATAGAGAGAGGAATTGAATCACATGTGAGTAAACTATGGAAATACCAGCCATAAATCTTAAGGTAATTTTTTATTTTAATTCTTTATTCAAGTTTATCTGGTGTATTTAATGGATTGATAGACTTTAACAAGTAAACAATTGATAAATGACCCATCAAAACCATTATTTAATAACAATTAATCATTCCAACTTAAATGGAAAGTAAATACATAGCTTCACTTTGAACAGGACATTCAATTTACATGGTTTCCTATGTCTAAATAGTTTGAACATAAGGAACAGTTTGTTTTCAGAGACGTCAGCAACAGGTTTGGAAATATGCGTCAGAAATGCAGACAGTAAAATTTTCCATACATTGTAAGATATGTTTAGGTAATAGATTATACTTTTATAATAGATTAGATTAGAGAATAGATTTATACTTTACATTCATTGCACTGTGTGTGTTCTGCAGGCTATCGTGCTGGTTCACTGGTTACTGACAGTCTGGTGAGATCTTTGTCTTTCTCAGTTCTGTTTTTCCCCACTAACCTGAGGAATTTCACCATTACTCAAAGTTTACCATACAGTTGTCAGTTTAGCAGAGAATTATTCTTCTGGTCAACCGAGGCCCTTTTACCAATACAGTGTATTTAGCAAGTGAATGTGTGTTTGTATGCAGGGCATGTTTCATTCTGTGGCTTCCTAACTCTTATGCATTGGGAAATGTGAGTGTTCTTGCACTGGGTGTTTGGGCCATAGCTCAGAGAGACTCTGTAGACGCTGTGTTAATGGTACGTATGATAACCTTGATCTTCAGCAACAAGTTGCAAACAAACCTTAAGGGAAGAAATCCCTCAGTGATAATAACATCAGTTATATTTAATGCCTAAATGTAAATAATATCCTGTCTTATCTCACCTTTGTAATGGCATTAGATAGTGCCCAAGATTTTGAAGGTTCAAAAAACACATGCATAATGCAATCATAAATGTAATGTAATCCATATGACTGACATGAGACACATGGGAACCAGTGAGATTCACAGAAGTTGTGTAAATGGAGAAATGCCATCAATAAGAAATTATTCATGTTGGGATAAAGTATTTCTTTTTGGGGTTTTTTGGAACTTGGCACAAGTTAAGACATAATTTGTCTGTAATAAAATGTGGTCCACACAGTAGCTTATTCAGGTCAAGAACTGCACACTTAGACCTGAAGAGACCTGTGTGACGTCCCCTGGTAGTCAGACCAATCATATTAAATCTTTCTTGACTGATAAAGTATTTTCTAGTTTTGTGTGCCATATACATTAAATGGTCAGCATATAGACTGTAGTGTTTTGGTATATGCAACATTATCTTCACACTGCTCTCAATCCCTCAGTTCTTGATGGGGCTGGCTGTGACCATCCTGACTGACATCATTCATATCTCGGTGTACTACGCGCAAGCAGAAACCACGTACAAGAACATCGGTGCGTTCCGCTTTAGTGCGGGCATGGCCATCCTCAGCCTGCTGCTCAAACCCATTTCCTGCTTCTTTGTCTATCAAATGTACCGTGAGCGGGGCGGAGACTACAACATCAACTTCGGTGAGTGGGTTACCAAAGACCCTAAAGAAAGCATAAAGCCAGAAATGTCTTTTGCACAAGTATGCTAATGCTTAGCCGTTGCTTTGCAATTCTACTTCTTGCACATATTTAATCTGTGTTTTGGGGTTACTGCAAGGGTTAAAAAGTTACGCCCCTGTTCTTGTGCAGATTTTGCTTTAGGCCTACAGGGTGATAGACTATTGTGTAGGTTTAGAGTGGTGTGTGATGTATGCGCTGAATTCTTTTGAGACTGAAAGCGTTTTGATTATTATTGTTTGTTTTATAGCACTGTTGGAGCCTGTTTAGCCTATTTATATTTCTTAGGACATGGATTATCAAGCAAAAGTGGGTTTTGAGAATGGCAGGCAGAATTAGTAACAATAAAAGCAGATAATCAGTTTCAGAGATGGTCACAAGACGCATGCCAGACAGAGAGACTCTCCAGAGAAAACAGAAACACAGCTTTACTGGATCTCTGGTCTGAAAAACATTGCTTGGTTCTAAATTAGAAACAAGCCAGTGATTTTTATGATCTTTGATGTTTGTCCTTTAATGGAGTCTGAATTCACTTTGAATAGTTACAGATTCCTAAGTTATAGTAGTTTTGATATCCTAAGTTATAAATTATTATTTTTATTATTATTATCATTTGTATGTTTACTGTAATAGATGAGCCCTCTGTGTAGATTACAGTGTGCAGTGGTACATTGCACCTTTTCCTGCCATGCACCATCAGCACTTTTGAGACATGCTGTCTGTGTCTTTTTAATATGTCATTGCTGGTCATCTCATTGCTTCAGTTTGCTGCATAGTGAATCAATAATCATTTATGGGAACTATAGTTTATATAATCAGCCTTATATGCATTTATATGCATTAAATAAACATCTTTGTCCAGTAATCATTCATGAATTAGTAACTTTCACTGGTTAGAATGCAATGGATGCCTGGTATTATTTACTCAGGACACATTGATTTTTACTGGTCATCCATTCTTCATCACTCACTCATCTGCCTGCTGTCTGTGTTCTGTATCTGCCTCTCAGACCGAGAGTCTCTGCACCACAGACAGTTGATAGCACCTTTCTTGGCTGCCGTTACTAAACATTTCCTCCTTTTCATTTTGCAAAACTGTTTAGTTTCCCCTAAAACAGGAAATTGTCATATCTGAGATGCTGTGGTGGATTTCATGTTTTTCATGTTTCCTAATGTTTTCTATTTTTCTTTTTTCTGCACTTTTCCTTCTTTACATGTCTCTTGAATTTCTGTTTCTCATTCTTTCCGATTTTACTGTGTGTCTTTGTGTGTGTGCACATCAAGTTCAATTTAAGTTCAGTTTATTTATAGAGTGCTTTTCACAATGGTACATTGTCACAAAGCAGCTTTAAAAAATAAGCAAAGTATCACAAGATATTTAAAATATGAAAATAAACTTGAATTGAAACAAACTAGAAAGGAATCAGGTTTAAATAATAAAAAGACAGAACATCATTAATAATACAAACAATCATACACAGACAGAGATGATAAAAAGTACAGATATACAAACATATATGAATGGAGGAAAGGAAACAGGTTTAAATAATAAAAAGACAGAACATCATTAATAATA
>JBAJNP010006618.1:0-25045 GCA_036877545.1 Yasuhikotakia modesta | reverse complement strand
GTGTGTGCGAGTGTGTGTGTATGCGTGTGTGTGAGTGTGTGTGTATGTGAGTTTGTGTGTGTGTGCGCATGTATGTATGCGTGTGTGTGTGTGGAAAGGTCAGCGGGCGGGTGAAGTATTTGTTGTGCTGAGGCAGGAGGGTGGCAGCTGCTGGGGCCGATCAGAGGGCCAGTGAGCAGGAGGGTCAAACCTTTTTATAGAGAGTTAGTCTGAGGGGACCTTCCTCTGTGAACTTACAGAAACTGCACCTCTGCTGCCCCGAGCACAAGCAAATCTGAAGTTCAGCTTCAGAGTTAGATCTGCCTGTATCATAGCACTGCATCTGAACTTTGTTTCATTCTGTCTGTCGTTGGTAAAATTCATCAGAAATACAAAAGATTGGTATTTCTGATGAATTTATTTAACTTTATTTATTTTTGTTCTGGGACGTACAGTAATATTTTCAGTAGCTAACAGTGCTGTGACCTTCACATTCTTGGATCTGTTTGGGCAAATTTTAAGTGAAATTTTACAGTGTGACCAAATACCAAACGATATTGATGCTGGAGATCAGTACAGTGACATCACTTCCTGTTAGTCAGACTTACGTGTCATGGCAGAGTGACCACATTTATATTTATACAGTTGACAGAAACACAACATACAGTTTGTTTAAAGCACATTTGATCAGTTTTTGAACTGTGAACATGTTCCCAATGTTTGACAACCAGAAAATGCTGTGTCTTTATTTTGAACAGTAAACCGTCTGTTTCTGGATAAAACACAATTTCGTTTGTGAAATTTGATTAAAACGTTATAATTTCTATAATGCGATGCATGTTTAATATATTTGTGATGTTTTATATATTGTTCATAGCTTTGAAGTGTGAAGTTATATTAGAATAACCAAGATTTCATATTGTGTCTCTGATTTGTTTTGTTCTCTCTCTTTCTCAGGAAGGTCTGTGTGTGTTTTGGTGGAGTGTGATCTTCTCAAAACTTCAACATTTATTCCTAAGACACTTTTCACTGTTTCCCACATCTTGGCTTTTGCGAAGTATCATCTAAAAAAAAGATTGACTGAAACAAACTGAGGCAGTTTTCACAGACTTCTGAAACATTTGCTTTTTATCTAGTAGACGATGATCTAATCAACTTTCTTTTGCCTATTCGGGCATCTTGAAGCACTGCATAAGTAAGTAAAAGAGTCGCTTGTTCAAAATTTCAAGTTTGTTATATTAAGTGTTTTTATTACATTTATATGGACCCTTTTTAACTACCTGTAGAAAGTAGCAGTAAGTTGTGAGTAAAATGTGGTGTGTGTGGAACGGACAGAAAGAACAGTATAGATAAACAGAGACGGGGTGTATGTGTGTGAATGAGACGACATAAGGGACGTGTCTGTTTTCATGTCACAGTGAGGAGAAATGCGATTATTACAGAAGGATCTGTGGGTGATTTTGTACAGCGTATGATGATATTTATGCTATTGCAATAAGTCTGAAAACACTTGTACGTTTAGGAAGTAGTTGTGTTTAGGATCTTTATGTTGCCGATTACCTCAGTTTGCAATGTGGGCATGTTGCTATCTCACAGTACTCTGCCTTCACTGTATTGTTGTCCTTGTCTTTTGCATTTTATCAGCGTTATCTTCTCCCTCTGTGTGCATTTTCTGTCTTTTTTGTTATGTTGATCATACATTAAAGGTATATGGATCTGCAGGCCAGTCTATGTACCACTTCTACACCGAATGCATTGTTGTTTTTGACAGTATTGATGTATCTTACTATGCAGTAAATGTGCTATTCATGTTCATTTCGTAAAGATGGTGAGTTTTAATATCATAAAATAATCAATATTTACACTTTAACTCCACTATTGCGCCATCATTAGTTATTTTCTAAATTTACCGTAACAATAACAAAATTATCAAAAATTATATTTTTTGTCTACAAAAAATTTCGTCTACAATTATACTTTTTGTCTACAAAACTAACTACCTGACTTTAAACACTGAAATATTTGCCCTCAGTTCAAAAAGATCAGGAGAAATGTTTCAGTCAAGTGATCCTAAACCGGCAATGACCGGTCCTGCTTATGCCAAGTCCTCTAATACACAAACGTGCACATGAAGAGATAGGCTATTAGATTCATAGTCTATTTTTAAGTCAGGATACGAAAAAGGGCACAACCTGCTTGATAAATGTAAACTTAATGATGCTTATGAATCATGTTAAGCTTTTTTATGCTACATAGTTGTCAACTTTAATATATGTCCAAAAAACTGTATCGAACTTATATGTGCTTTAAATGCTGATACGAATCCATATGCAAGATTGGCAAATTGTTTACATTATTGTAATAGATTATATACATCATTTTTCCAAGCTATATATTCTTATATGTTACTTCACATATATTTAGTGGAACATATACATCACTGCACTATTAAATCAGCTATACTTGCTTTTAAACAGCAGTCGTGTTTGGTTAGAGGAATCTGTTGGCCTGCTCTGTGTCTGGCAGTGAATTTTATGAGAGGGTTAAATGGATTTTCTAGATTATAACTGAGGCCATTTTGAGAATGGAACAAAAGTAGTTCTTTGAGATTTATTTTATTCTGTCGACGTGCACTTGAAACATCCTTGAGATGATATCAGCTACATATTAGTTTTTAAAGAGGTCAGTTCATGTTTTATATATGTAGATAGATTGTGGCTATAAACCGAGGGTCCGTGCAGGATGTTAACAGATCTTTACAGATATTTTACTGTTATTAGGATTGTGCCCCGTGATATACGACCAAGTGTTATTAGAAAGCAAAACCCTTGTCAAAGCTGCAATGCGCAACTGTTGCCTCTCTACCGCCATCTCTGTTTGAAACATAGAATTGCAGGTCATTGTACGTCAAATGACACCAATTGATTTTTCCATGGCCGTCGGACTGACAGCTCCGATTATAAACCAGTATCACATAAACGTACCTTTAGGAAAATCGTGCTAAATCTAAAACGTCCCCCTTTTTAAAACCTTAAAAGTTACGCATCACAGCGTTTAAAATGCACAGATTCACGCAGAGCCTAATGGCGTCCCGGCTAATTTTACCCTATCATTAAAGGCTTTCTAACACCCTCGTTTAGCGCCATCGACCTCATAAAAGGCCCTAAATCTTGCGCAGAAACAGATAGCTGTTGCGGGCCTTGCTTGATTTACACGGCTGGCAGCGGTTCGTTTGACTGCATGCCAGCGTGCTGGTACGTTTTCCGCGAGCTCCTGAAACTTCACCCGCAGGCGGCATTACCGCCAGCCCACAGTTTGCGCTCGTGTTTGCGCGGTCGCCATGGCAGCAGCGCCGGTGACAGACACGCGCGCTCAGCTGCTCCGCGCGCGCGGCAGGAATGTCGGCGAGCGCCAGCCGCCCCCCAGCGGAACTCAAACAAACATCCAAAGTGTTTGACCTGATCAAGCTGATTTATAACAAGGTTATAAGTTTTTACTTATACGCTTTCTGCGAGTGATTCTAAACCAAAGTCTCCGTTTGCGTGACTTTTGGGGGTCACCTGTATGGTTAAAGTCTTTAGTATATGCAGAAAGTTTTTGAGGACGAAAAGGTTGTTTTGACAACCATAAAATAGCAATGCCATAACGTTGCAGAAAGGGTTTTCTGACAACCTGCAGTGAAATAACCACCTAATGGTTATGCTGTAGGTTATATTTTGTGGATCCAAAAACGTTCCCAGAACATTTAGGGAATAAAAAATTGTTAGCTGAGATTGATGTAAAGGAGAGAGAGAGAGAGAAAGAGAGGGATGCCCTTAGATATATTTTGCCCCAACTTCCTGTTTCACTAATAAATATGTCAACACAGGAAAGAAAGTTATTTTTTCAAAAACAGAACAGCTTTATTCATGATTGATTATTTCCATGTACAAGACTGCCATAAATATTCTGTAGAATGTAAACATCTGATGTAATCATGGAAAGCAGGCGGTCTGAACTGCCCCTGGAGGGCTGGTGTGTTTTCTGCCCTCTGATTAAATAAATAACACAGTAGCACCTCAAATACAGTCTTTCACAGGCCTAATATTTTAACAGAATTTTTCAGTTTAACGGGTTGAATAATTCCATCAAAGGACGAGAGTGCCATGGGTTATCCTGGTCAGAATTTGTAAAACACAAAATGTATTCAGTGTAAGAATAAAAAAAGGGTTGAATTTGTGCTAATCATTTTAAAAAACAGGGCAGGACGTATTGTAAGGGCCCTTAACCGCCCACAAGCCTCACTCAAGCCTGGCTTAAAATGGCAGCACATACAGCCACCCCAAAACAGGGAAATATAGGGTGGCTGCTTGTGCAATAAACCAGTTAGATTCAAAGTTCTACCAGTTCTGCTCAAAGACTTTCTTGCACATGTTAGAGTTCTCCTGGTGCAGAGGGAACTCAGAACCTGGAACCAGCTGTTCTCTGCTTCTTCTGGAGCTGAAACTCAGTCCTGAAGGAAGTTTCTCCTGCTTGGACACCGACTCTCTGGGGTACACGAGAAGCAACAACGGGTTAGTTATAATTATGTTAATTTACCACAGGAAATACAGGAAGCTGTTCAACAGGTTGTGATATTGCCAGGTGTCAGGTGTTTTAGTCTTTAAAACAATGTACAATGTACATTTACTTTTCACATGACCTTAAACTCGGTCATATGTGTCACATGACAACATTTTTTTACTTGTAAGTGATGTGACACCCATATAAGCACCAGTAGTTCTTTTGTGGTTTTCTTCATTACAAACATGCAGCATTTTATAGCCATAGTTAATGTATAGCTTGTGAAAATTAATATTTATATTATTAATTTCCATAAACTAATTTATTAATATAAAAATACTTTGTAAGAGTGAGTTAAAAACAGGCCTGGGTGAGACCAGACGAACTCGTACCTGAAGGGGAAAGCTGTTTTGTCCATCTGCATGCACACCAGGAATGGATATTCGGAAAACTGCACGGTAGTGATGAAATCCAGGGCTGCCTCTGTCTCAAAGCTCACCTCCACCCCAGCGCTTACAAAGTCCATATCCACCGTCACGTTACCCGTGACAACCAGAGCTCCCCTGCAAACGCAGACATTATTAAAATAAACGTTTAAAATATTCTAGACGTAAAATGTTCTTTTGACGTTGTATTAAGATTATGGCTTGGATCTTCTCAGAACGTTTTTTAAATTCTGTATTGTTTAATTTCACTAGCAATTTAAGAATAACTTGTTGATGTGATATATAGCTTTACAAAACATTCTACAAATGTTACTACAAGAACTTTCTAAGAACGTATCGTATAAAACGTTAGCCAACATTCTGAGATCATTCCCTGTTAGCTGGGCAGAAGGTCAAAGTTTATCTACAACTACAGAGAGCAGCTCGGGATACGATTTATTTCCATTTCAGTCTCTTTGCGGGAGTCTCTGCTGACTCAGTTTGGGCGTTCAAGCTCATATATCACTCCAGACTGTGTGGCTCCATGCGTTCAACCTCCACCTTAAATGATCTATTCAAAATGGCCGACCGTGATGAGTGACCTGAGCAGAGGCATGCTAATATCGTACGCCCGAGAAGGCTGCGGTTTATTCTGCTCCTAAACATAGCCGTCCCTCTGTCTGACTATGTGTGTGCGTGAGCCAGCGTACAACCGCGTATCTGTCTGTCTGTTTCTCGCCTCCGTGTGCCCGCATACACGCCTGTGTTTATGTATCAGGTTATCTGTCTGTCTGTATGTCTGTCAGTGCGTCTTTGTCCATCTGCTTGCGTGGGTGCAGTTTTTGGAGAAGGTAAAGCGTGCCCCTCTGATCCATACACCTGCCGCTGCCCGTCCGAGGGCTGGCACATGTAGAAAACCAGATGCCACCCTAAAATATCCGATGTACAACAAAGAGCAACAAAGCCATGCCGCTAAACACAAAACTAAAGGAAAAACTCATAAAGTTTCACAGTATTGGATTGGAACCATCAGACAATAAAATTTATATTATCTGACTGGCACTTCTGTTAATTTTTTTTAATATTGATAACTGTAAAGATTGAATTATTTTTGAGTCTGTGTTTTTGCAATCTGTATATTTGCCAATTAAATTGTAGGTATGTAAATTGCAGGTATTTTCTTTACATATGTTAAGACAATATGGCATTTTTACAAAAAACATAATTACAATCATTTTTATAAGCTAACAGTTGCAAATAAGTCTATGATAATAAAACAGTTTTGAACACTGATCTAATGTGTACGTGCTCAATAACAGATTTTTGTTTACATTTTGCCTTCAATAATTCTCACCATGAGAATTTGCTTGTTTGCAATCACTGTCACATATGGGACGCCTAATTTTACCCTCAACCCCTGATCTTTACTCCAAGTCTAATATCTTTCCATTGCCCTCGTTTCCATTGCTATTGATTGCATCCACAAACTGCTTGCAGGCGAGCAGGTGGAGACGTAGCTAAGGATGTAGCTTAGCACCGAATCTCATGGAAGGATTAATGATGTTATATTAAGATGCACGGTCTCGCATTTACGACTGGCATTTTGAAAACCTAGCAAAGGAAAAGATCTGGCCAAGTAAATACAGTAACTAACAGCTTTTATCCAAAGCAACACAGAGTAAACTGTTTACAGAGACAAACCCCAGTGGTGGCTTATGGGTAGTTATGCCATGTCGGATTCGAACCAACAACCTTTTTAGCAGCTCTGATCTTTAGCTAAATGCACAACACATCAATGCATAAATAGTTTTGAAGAATGGAATTTTAAGTGGAGAGCCTCTGAGATGTTCATAAATAGAACAAACAGAAGATCTGTAGAAGACTACCTGTTGTTGACGCTGGTCTTAGACTCTCTGTACCACAAGCTAAACTCCATTCCCCCTGAAATGTCGATGGCCAGGCTGCCCTGGAACTCAGCGTTGCCTCTCAGACCAGACTGCAGAGTGATCACCTTGGAGAAAAGGTGAGATCAAAATTAATGTGATAGACAAGATATGATAGACAATTTGAAACTTAACATGGAAATATTTGCCACATACCTGTGAGTGATCTGTGAGCAGAATAAGACCCTTCACCACATTGATGGGGTCTCCAGACATGGAGAACATCTTGGACATCAGGTCGCTGTAGCCCTTGAAGAAGGTCACCGGGCGGAGCTGCACGTCAAAGAGCAGCGCTGACATTCCGGCGAAGGACTCCAGATCTTCTTCTCCTTCATCTGCTGTGGCTGCGATCAGAGACTCGAGACCCTGGGCTTCAATCGTCACCTGTCACACAGCATGCAGAAGGTCAGCGCTCGTGATTATATGATGAATGTAAAACGGTGTTGCGGTTGCATTACCTGCAGGCCGTGCAGCAGGGCGGCGTTACTCTGGGCATAAATGTTCATGTTGCTTCTCCTCAATATTCCTGAGCCAGAGTACAAGATGTCCAAGTTGTAGGTGCAAGTGACATCAGCATTTCCTGTTTGAAGGTGGAAATTAAACACACAAAGCTTACAAATATCTCTTACAAAACATAAATTCTACAAATGTCTCATAAAGTGACTTTAAATGTATCAGAATGTGAACATGTATCAATGCATTTAAATACAGGTTTACATTATTAACACTGCAACTGATTCACCATGTTTTGGGTCATTTTTACAAAAAACAGATGGAGCCAAAGCCAGTTGACCTCAGATGTCTTATTAGTTTGGTGTTTGGCAACTAAAACACATCCAAATATTTTCTGTTTTTAAAAACGTGTATCTGTTGTTTAAACAAAAACCTTTGAAAGATTATTTTGATTTTCTTTATGGTGTTTTGTGTTTATATGCAATTCAATAACAAATACATTTGTAATTGTACTGTACACTTAATTTGACTTAAGTTTCCCCTGTCTGCATATTTGTCTGTCTCTCTGTCTGTGTATTTGTCTGTCTGTGTGTCTGTATCATTATATAAAGATAATTGTGTCGTAGGTCAAAGTTTAAAGGTCAGAAGTATGTATACAGGGTCACTTACGTGCCATGAAGCCTGAGTAAGCTGAGGAAGAGCCAGTCTTTGAGAATCTGTCATAGTTGTGTGAAACCATGTCCTTCAAAACCTGCTGTACCATTTTACTGCAAACCAGACAGATGATTCACTCAAATGCCACATAATATCAGATTAACTGCTAGTCTGTTTCATGTTAACCTTAAACCCTACTCCTTTATTTTAATTAACAGTACACAATAATCTTACATTAGTAATATATTTTATATTTTTATTTATGTTTTTACTGTTGTAATATTGTGATGAGCAGATGATATTTATACCTGGCTGGCATGTCAAAGCGCAGTATGTCCTGAACTTTAGACAGCATGTATTTATTCATCTCATGCGGCAGATGTCCGATGGAGAGCAGAAGGTTTTTCACCTCCATGTATGACGGATTGCTGCTCATGATCACGTCTGCCGCAGCTGCACGGACGTTCTTCTCGTACACGCGCAGGTTTTGATGGTACATGCGGTTCAGTGTCTTCTTCACCTGCAGAAAGACAGGATTAAAGATGACATGGACCATATTTACACCAGAGATCTGAAATATGTTAGCGCCAGTTAGCTATTTTGTTTATGTTGGCATGGGAAAAGATAAACACGTCATTGTACTGAAATCCCTGTGAAATTACAACTCCCCTGTTTCTCTCTACTATAGTTAGGAATAGGATTAGGGGTGGAAGAAGTCTTTAATGATAAAGACCAATCAGGTAACAGCCTTCCCAGTGTATGAACCAATCAGAAGCAGGGCATTCAAAGTCTAACAGGGTTCTGGATAAGTGTCTGCTATTGGAGAATAATTGATTTTGGAATATTGCCATTGACCAATCAGCATCAATCAGAGAGATAATTGGCTAGTAATGTTTATCAATGGTTTAATTTACCTCAGCTGTGATATGTTCAGCGCTGTATCTCTGCAGGGCTGTGATGGCAATGGTGCTGAATGCTCCAGTCTCGGACTCTGCGTATCTGGCCAGCAGGGGGATAGCATCCGGCAGGAGAGCGTTTTTCAGCGCTAACAGGTACATCTGCACCTCTGACTCCTCCTGTGTGCTGTCAGGTCCCGCCAGCAACAGCTCCTTCACTTTAGTTACTGTCTGTACATTACAGACAAAAATAACAGACCCAGTTCATTTATGCAGTCAGTACATTAAAGATTTAAAACATTTCAAACAAGGCTCACTTTTATAAATGACACAATATTATAATATTTTTTAATATCTAATATTCATAAAATGAATTATGTCAGTGATAATGCATATGAAAACTCATTGTAATTTAGCAATATAACTCCTAACAAGCCAATAAAGAGCAGCATGAATAATAATATGTGTGTTTGGACTCACCGGTAGTTCACATCCTCCTTTTAAACACAGTTTCCTGATCAAAGCGCCCATGATAATCACAACTGACTCCTTAATGTCTGAGCTGCCAATCTTTCCTTCATAAACAGCCTACAGGAAACAGATCACAGCAAACGCAACGTTAAGATGACGGTTTAAATGAGAAGATAAACGTACAGAAACTGTATGTATGCGCTGCAAAACAACAAAAGTTGCACGATAGCTATTTTTAATGTAAATAAAATGTAAATGTTATGGTTTATGACTACAGTAATCAGTTAGTATCATGGTAGATATTAGTGCATCATTTTATTAATGTGAGAGCAGTAATGCAGTAATGCAATAATGCAGTTCTCACCAGCAGGGACTGCAGCATGCTCTCTGTAGGGTGCGAGGCAAAGCCGCATGCGTACAGGAAGCGTTCCTGCAGGACTAAACCTTCTTTCTTACTAAAGTCCAGGAACTCCAGAACGGCTGCGAGAGAAGCTGAGGTCTGCGCTGATGTCACTGCATCCACCAGCTGAGGTCTACAGAGACAGAAAGGGCAGGACATAAATAATGGCTCCGTCCCTTTTGCATACTTATACTACACCAGCAGTATGTATTTATCAGGTGAGAGTACATACTTTCCTATTACAAGTACTTTTTAGGCATTTATGTAAATAAAAATAAAACGTAAAATAAAAGTGTAAATAAAGATTTGTGGTTTTGCTCTTACAGCGCAGTCTTGCTGCAGTTGCGCATTACTGTCAGAATCTCAGTCTTGGTGGCTTTTCTCAGGCTGTGGATGAGCGTCAGGAAACTCCGTGGAGCTGCAGCTTTGGAGAGAGAGTCTGGCTCCAGCTGGGATCTCACCGCCTTCCATGTGTCCATTAACTATCACACACCAGTATCATACAGAACCATTATAACCAGGAATACAAACAGCTGGTCTGTAGCTTGTGAACAGAGAGTAGCTCACACTGGGACATCCTTTGCATCGGGCTGTAACTTTCTCTCCTATGACACCAACAGACAGGAGTTTTTCATCCAGGGATTTGACCACACTCGCAGCATCCTTTCCCCCAACTTCTGCCGGGCCGACCTCAATCTTACTGAGCGTCAGTGACTGCCTGTGGGTAACAGGACACACTTTAACATCATTCAAACTGGGTTTGGCAGATGTACTGGGTTTCTGGTCAGATAACCAGTATAAAATTTCCACCAAATTACATAATTACATATGGCTACCAAAATTATGATTATTATTATTGTTGTTGTTTGGTTCTTTTATTCATGATATTCAATCAATCAATCAATAATGCTATTCAATAATTCAATCAATCAGTCATGTTACATCATTCATTCATCCATGTTCTTCTCTGTGTGGTACCTGGACTGAACTTTAGTAGCCGCTGTATGATGGGCATTGACGGACAGAATGTGTGTTTCTTCTGTTTCAGCAGATTTGATGATTCCATTCTCCAGCGTGATCACAGTAACTAAACTACATTTCCCACTGACCCCCAGCACCTGTGAGAGAAGATCAGGAGACATCACTGCAGAGTTCAGCTCCAGCCCCAATCAGACCCACCTCAGAAACTGTTCAGTGTCTTCAGGATTAAAGCTACAGGCTGCAGGTGAGTTTTTTCAGGGCTGCAGCTAAACTCAGGTTGGTTCTAAACCAGGAGTCAGTCTGCACCAGGTTTAAACTCTAAACACTAAATATAAAGTGCAGGGAATGGTGTAGAAAGAACTGGGCGTTTCATCTTACCGGGCTGTGGGTAGTGAATCCTGTCTCTGTTTTTTTGCATGTCTCCATATGTTTCGTCCGGATCACCTGATCTTTTGTGGCCTTGTACTCCACTAAACATTTTCCTGAAGCATCAGCCTGCAGATTCACATCAGTTCACATTCGTCTACATTAATCCAGATTTAATTTAAATCTCACTCAAAACATCTGCACACACTTCATGCACAAACAGAATGTGTCTTAAAAATCTCCCATGTTCATGGATACAATTTTTAAAGGTGACTTGTGTAGCTTCTGTGCCACCAGCACGGGTTAAAGTTTGGTTTTAATATTGCCCGGTTGGGAATTTACCTCCAACATCTTCCCAGACTTCAGCTGTATCATTAGCATGCTGGCCACGCCTCTCTTCAGGTTTTTGATGGTGCCAGGCTCCGCCTTATAAGCGTACATGCTTCTTAGCTAAAGAAAAAACATGCAAAAGGTTTAAACATTATAAATGTTCTGAATTGAAATGGACATGATGAGATTTAATGACTATAGATTTTTTATGGAGTAGTTGATGTGATGTGTGATGTGGTGTGTGATGTGATAAGAGATGTGATGTGGTGTGTGATGTGTTGTGTGATGTGATGTGTGATGTGATAAGAGATGTGATATGGTGTGTGATGTGATGAGAGATGTGATGAGGGTGTTGTTTACCTTCCCCATTTTCCAAAGCAACATGAAGGGCTTCTGAAGAGCTTCTAGCTTGTCTTTACCCAGAATGCTCTCTGTTGTGCTGCCATGGAAGATGTTGTTTTTGCGGGACCGCTTTGCAGCACTCTCAATTTCAACATTTGAAATCTAAAACCAGACAGAAGAACAATTTTCATTTTCATTTTTTAACAGTCACATGCTTTAATCAATAAAGTTTACAAAGTTAAACACCCACCCACAGCACAGTACGTTCATTATTTCAGTTTTCAGTCATTCATTCATTAGTTCATTACCTATTTTTCATTCATTTTAGAACATCACCCTTCTAATAATTTTAGCATTAAACTTTAGACAGAACTTGGTTTGTTTGTTTATACCTGAACTCGAATCAGCTGTTCATCCTGGTTTTCTGGGTTCCTCCAGATGAGGCTGATGTCCACATCGCTGCTGATCTTGAAGCCAGCGTTGCCCCTGGTGGAGCCCGTCGGTCTGTTCAGCCCAACCTCAGCGCTGTATCTGTATCTGTAGAGTTTATCATTATCCAGCCGAGGTCCGGCACTCGCACCTGAAACAACACAGACTTCATGCTGTGAGACATTCCCTGCTGATTCCAGGTCAGTGAAGCTTTACCCCTGTTAAGTGTAAGTGAAGGCTAAATAAGACACAGCTGGTCCAGGACCAGTGAGGAGTGTGAAAGGAGAAAGGCATGCAGGAAGTGCAAACCTACACAGCTTTAAAATCCAGCATGGAAGGGGGTAGAAACATTTCTAGAGATTTCTCTTGAAAATGAAAGCAACTGTCTTTAGCTGAATGATCACAGGGGCAATACACTGGCTAAAGGAATTCATTGTTATCTGTTATTGCAGGTGGGTTCCAGATAAAGTCTAATCCTCAAGGCAATCTGTTATGTGCCTCATTTAACATTTATCTTAATTCAGCTTAATTTCTTTTAGTCTCAGTTTTAGACTAGAGTCAGAACATTAAAGCTCAAATTTGTGCCTGTTGTATTTGCAAAAACCTGAGAAATTTCAAATCATCCTTTTCAGTTTTAACGTTGACAGTATCGTGTGAGGATTGTTTAGGAACGATTGTGTTATGAAGCCATTAATGCCCAGTATCTGTGAATAATAAGAGCAGTTTCCTCTGTGTTATATGAGTCAATCATATCTAATAAGCACTGACGTGTCACTGACGTGTCACTGACGTGTCACTGACGTGTCACTTTCAGATTGCGTCACATCAATTGAGGGATCATGCACTGATTTCTTTATAGCAAATGCTAAATACTCAAAAAACTTAAATCAACTTTTATCAACAGAATAAATGAACAACAACAACAAAACTAAAATGATGCTCAACACACCGATGTGTATTTACAACGACTGGAACAAGCTCCACACAAAATGAATGAAAAGCGTGTCTAGACACATTATTAAACATTTTTAACTAATAACTCGTGGGAACGTTTTCCTAACTTTCCATCAAGTAACAAAAACGTGAACGATGCTATTTCTAATGTTTTTGGTATAAATGGTATAAGTGACTCCTGAAAATATTTCCACTTATGTCACTGCAAGAACGTTTCCGATAACTTTGAAAGAGCCTTTAGAGAACGTAAGCCAACGTCCTGAGAACGTTCCCTGTCACACGGATCAGCTTTAAACGAGCAAACGTCTGGGCATGAACAACACGATGGTTTTGTTTTGCCATCTCCTAACTTTTAGACACTCACCCAGAGCTGAGGCGCTTACGCAGGCCACGCATAGTAAAATCCCAGCAAGTCGCAGCATGGTCGGCACGTCGCGTGTCTGTGCGCTGGAGGTCTTCAGCCCAGAGAGAGGACGGGCGCTTCGGCTCCTGTGCGCGTTTATCTGGGGGCAGACTCCAAACTCCACGCTCTGGTACTAAGTACGAGACAACAGCTAATAATTAACCTGAACTGACTGAGATTTGGCGAATGATGGTTTCTTAGAGGATTACGGGCTTCGTTTTATAGCATCTCCCGGGGACGCATCGATCAGAGAACAATGCCATGAAGATCTGAACGGAGTTTCTGTTCATTGACGATGATTAATGGCTGATGAAAAGATGAGACACGTTTGCTTTATTCTAGCCTTTAAATAAGAAACATGATGGATAAAAATCCCGCGCGGGATGTCGGTGATGTGGTGAATGATCTTTGGTGCGTGATGCATGCGCGCGCGTTCCCGGTACCCAGCGATGCGCGCCCAGTCGTTTTCCAGTTTATTGCAGAACCTTTCACCTAATTCCCGTTTATTATTTTGATAATAGCCAAACTCTCTTATAAGCCTATTGCTTGAGCCGACAGGGAACGTCCTGAGAACGGTGGCTCACGTTCTCCAAACGTTCTCTCAAAGTTCTCAAAAACTTGCGATAACGCTGGTGAAACATTTAACATTTAACGTAACGAAAATAGTGGAACGTTTTTAATATATAATGAAAACGTTATTATAACCAAGCAATAATGTTGATGCAACGCTTAACCAATTGGACGTTTTGAACGTTCCTTGAACTTACATACATCGTTTAAACGTTTTTGCTACTTAATGGAAACGTTAGGGAAACGTTCTTTCTAGACTAAACTGTTAACTGGGATAAAACCTTAGAATAAAGACTTGATGAATTGATTCCATTAGTTTACTGTAGTAATATTTGCTGTTTTTGGTGGTGATTATCTGTGATTATTCCTGTGAAGCATCAACTGTCCGGCTGTGATTAGATTACAGTAACTTACTGTGTAATGAAAAGCTCATCACTTGCATTGTATGAAGAACTGGGGCTATTAATAATACCTTCATATTGAATATATTTTCTTTAGACAAAATAAAACGTGACAATAAAACAAAGTCTTTAAAAGTGACTCAAGCAAATGATACAGCTCTTATACTTTACACACAATGGGTTTTTACAATGATGTTTTATAATGAACGTTAATTACAATCTTTTGAGGTCATTCTCTTCAATACGCAACAACATGTACCGTCAGTCCAACGGACATATATTGACATATATTGACCAGCAGATGGACCAGCATTCCTCTTTTAATTCTTTTATTAATCTTCCGTTCAATGCAAAGCCTTTTCAATGTAAAGTGGGACTTATAAAACACAATGTTTGTGTTTATAAGTCCCACAGTTTATGATAAAGTCATTTCTGAGAATTGCGTGTCTCATTCTGTGTTGAAATGTCTGTGAAAGTGCTTCTGTTTGCTCTGCGGTGAAACGGTGGCCTTACAGTCAGACAAAAGACTCTGTTACATTATTGCATTATTAGTGTTTTTGTAATGTTTGATATATATAGACTCAGGATGTGTGATGACAACTTCATTGTTGCTTCTTAGAGCGTAAAGAAGACCACGTATTACCTTTACACAAGCCTGAAACAGGTTTAACTTCATTCAAGTATCTATAATAACAAACACTTTTGTTTCAGGAGCACAGGGGTCAGCTGTCTCCTACAGACAGGTATTACAACACAAGTTTGTAGTTGTTAATCCTCTTCAGAGAAAAGAAACACACATGATTTGAACCGAATACAGCAGCAGAAACAGAATCTTGTATTTATATCTTTGTATTTGTTTATTATTTTATACAATGTAGTTTGAAATACTTTGTTTCAAACATGTTTTTCAACCTTCACCAAAATTAACTGAATTGTTGAAGGTAACAGGAAACGATTCACAATAGTGTTATAAGTATTACATTTGAATGCAGTTGATAAAAATGTTACTTATAGATACTTTTGTACTGTAATATTACAGTGACATCTTAAAATATGACTACCTAGGATTAGTTACTGCACTAACTACAATGACCCTGGGGTAACAAGTTTAAGTGTGAAAAGCCCAAACGAATAAACGGATTTGTTTCCTGTTATAACATTATTTCTTAACCCAGTGTGTCATATTAAAAGTAGTTGTGTAAGTTTATCTCCGAGGCCTGTTATTATATTAATAGCGCCTCCCTGATAACCGCAAATTATGCGTCAATTATCTCTCATAATACCAAACCAGCCAGAGACAAAGAGTGTGATACTCTGTAATATTTGACAGTTTTGCTAGATAGAATGATTATTATAAGGAGGTTTATTTTAATGTGAGCATAAAATATTAATATTATTAACGTGTATTGTTAGGTTATTTTCTACAATACACAACAACTAATACGTCACTAAACATGCACGACCTATACTGGCCAGCAGATGGAGACAAAGCGTTTTTTATCAGTCCTCTGTTTCTGTGGTTCTCAATGTTTTTAAGTTCAGGACCCTCCAGTGTTTTCAACAGTATTTGAAGGAACAGACCCTCTCGCAATTTCTTCTAGGGTTAAAATATCTAGAAATCTGTACATTTGTAATGAAAATATCAGAACATCTTTAGTTTAATGCTTGTTTTGTCTTATTTTTTAATAAAATAAACCATTTTGAGGACCCTTTGAAGTTTGTTGAGTCCCCCATAGCTGAGAGACACTTCTTTTAAAGTTAAAAGTTAAAATTCAATTTAAAGCCGGACCAGATCAATAATTCTGCATGTTACACGCTGGTGGTGTTATCAGATGGAGGTGTGTTTTGGGAGGGACGCGTCTCTTTTTGTGTGTTCAAGTGTTAAAGTTCCCACAGTTTATAGCTGCAGTATAAAGTCATTGCTGAGAATCGTGTCATTCTGCGTTGAAATGTCTGTGAAAGTGCTTCTGTTTGCTCTGTTCCTGCTGCTGCCTTACGGTACAGTCAAAAGACTCTCTTACATTATTGCTGATTCAAAGTTTTTTGTAATGTTTGATATATATAGACTCAGGGTGTGTGATGACGTAACTTCATTGTTGCTTTACCTTTACACAAGCCTGAAACAGGTTTAACTTCTTTTAAGTATCTGTAACAATAAAAAACTTTTGTTTCAGGTACACAGGGTTCAGCTGTCACCTACAGACAGGTATTACAAAATAAGTTTGTAGTTGTTGTTTTTTAATTTGTCTTGCACATGCAGTAACTTATTCGATTTCGACTCCCAAACAAACATTCCTCCAGTTATTGCTCCACCCTTAAGATTAGGCCTTCCTGTTAGCTCAACTGGTAGAGCATTGCGTTAACATCTCACAGGTTGTGGGGTCGATCCCAGGAGATGAATTCACTGTAAATCGCTTTGGATTAAAGCGCCTGCCGAATGAATAAATGTAAATGTAAAGATTATGAACCAGACAAGGACTAACAGCTGGAGCACATGCACCCTACTGCTAATTTGCTACGAGTGTTATGGTGTTGTGGTGATAGGTCCTATCCACTTTGTTTCTACTCCTATTAGCCAGTCTGTGCTGAGATGGCTACGATTCTTGCATGTCCCATGAACCTCGCACCTGTGTGCGGCACCGACGACGTTACGTATGCCAACGAGTGCATGCTGTGTGTGCAAAGACTGTAGGTTACACCTCTGATGGCTTGAATGTATTATATTAGTATGTCAGCAACAGATTTTAATACCAGCGTATGTTTTGCTTTATTTAATAACAGTTTTGTGTCTTTTGTAGGAAAACCAAATCAAATATTTTAATCAGGAGAGACGGCAACTGTTAATCCTCTTCAGAGAATAAAAAACACACATGATTTGAACCAAATAAAGCAGCAGAAACAGAATATTGTATTTGTTTTTAATTGAATAGGCTGTTACACAATCCACAAAACAGCCTGTTAAGACGTGTTTTTCCCAAACATACCACAGGTATTTTAATTGGTATCTAGGAAACCCTTAACAGTTCTGTAGTAACCACAGGAAGTGACTCCATAAGTCAATGAATGTTTCCATAGAATGTTTTTTAACCAGAAATGAAACATGGTGTTAAGTGTTTTGTTTTTGTGACTATTAATGGGCACATTTTGGAGAGATAAGTGGAAAAGCTGTTCTCATGAGAGTTTCACACAACTAACTAACAGCAATTCAACTTTTTTACACAAGCACTCAAAATAAAAATA
This sequence comes from Yasuhikotakia modesta, assembly GCA_036877545.1. Lineage (NCBI taxonomy): Eukaryota > Metazoa > Chordata > Actinopteri > Cypriniformes > Botiidae > Yasuhikotakia > Yasuhikotakia modesta. The sequence continues at coordinate 7,266 of JBAJNP010006618.1, read as the reverse complement.
TGGGTTGGTTGTGGATTTGCATCATTACAAAACATTTTACATTTTACTGAACAAGGAAGGGCCTTAGATCCTGTTTGGGACATTTTACAAACATTGGTGTGTTTAGACGTGTCATTTGACAGGCAAGTTACGTGTTTTTACAGCAGATAAAAATCCAGACTTTTAAATATCCATGTTTATTTCTTTCAAAACGACAACATTCCTCCAACAACGTAATATAAAATATTTTGTTTTAAATATGTTTTTCAACCTTCACCAAAATTAACTTGTAAAAGGAAACAGTAAACAATTCACAATAGTGTCTATGTTACAAATATTACATTTAAATGCAATTGATAAGAATGACACTAATGGATTGTTTCTGCACAATACTTCTGTACTGTAATATTACAGTAACATAAACACTACTGTAAAGCTGGTGTTTAAAACCTAACCACATGCATATGTACACACTGCCAGCATATGTTTTTGTTTTTCTTACAAATTCTTAGGTAAATGAAAAGCTTTTATTTTTAAAAGAATGTGCAATATTAAACAGATTAATTACTGCACTAATTCAGGATAAACTACAATGACCCTAGGGTAACAAATTGAAGTGTAAAAAGCTCAAACGAATAAACAGATTTGTGTCCTATTATAGAAGCACTTGGTCCTTAACCCAGTGTCATATTAAAAGTAGTTGATATGAAAACTTGATCTCTGAGGCGTGTTTTGTTCCAGCCCGTTTGTATGAAAGATTTACAAGGCTTTATTTCTAGCCTGATTTTTTACGTTTTTCAACCTTGCACGTTGTGCTGGGGCCAGAATTTTCACTGGCTTGCCGATGTCGACTGTGATTTTGGTGAAGAGCTGTTTTTTCTCTATAGATATGACGTTATACTTCAGCGTTTTGATGCCGTCCACTTTCATGGTTTGTCGTGCAAGACGAATCCTACTAAATCTGTAGAACAAAAATGCACAGCTTTAGATTCGACTGCATTCAAAAGCTTATTTTGTCTTTTATTTTTGCATGTGTGTGTGAGTGCGTATGTGTGTGTGAGTGCGTGTGTTTGGGAGCGTGTGTGTTTGGAAGCGTGTGTGAGTGCGTGTAAAAAAGCACCTTTGTGGGTTTGCTTCATTTTTTTGGTCTCTCTTGTGACGAATCATTCGGCATTTTCCCGTGTTACCCAAAGGTCGTGATATTTTCATGCCTCGATTAGACAGCCTTTAAAAAGAACAACACATAAAAATTACCCACGTAAAATAATTATAGTACACATACACAAGCACCAATATTCAATAAACAGTTTAATTACTATTTTTTGTTAATATTGAGGATTTGTAGCGTGTTAGTTTGTAGTGTAGTGTGTAAACCTTTTTAAAAATTTTATAAACATTTTTAAAACATTAACATTTTAATATTTAAAATATAGCATAAAACGTCTGCTAATGTAACATTTGGGGAAATGGTGATTGTTTCCTGGATTGTTGGCCGCATTAATACAGACTGTAAAGAAACACAGATGTGTGTTTTACATTGTTGTGCAATGACAGGATTTCAAATGTAGTTCTTATTACCTGTAAAAAATGTCATCGTCTTCTCCGCCCCAGCCCCAGTAGTTGTTAGGAAAGCCATTAATCATCTCAAACTGCTGTTTGCTCAATGCTGACACACCCCCAAAATAATTTTTATATGGCAATCTGCAATCAAACAGAAACAGAAACATCTCGACCTGGTTAAATTGACATCAATGAATCAATTGCACATAAAGCTTTGCCACGTGAAAGGTGACATTGCCTGGTGACATTTTTGAACTGCCACAATGAGGAAATGGAAATTTCCCATTTCTAGGAAATTTTTAGACTCTGCCAGCGCTATACTTAATAAACATGCTAAATAAACAGTTCTTCATCAACAGTACAAACAATACATGCAAACTCAATATATATATATGTATATATGTATAAACAGCAACTTATGTAAACAAATATGCAACGCCCATTATAACAACTAATGTCCATCATTATTTAAGTTTACACACCAACTTAAAGTCAAATCCGTGGCATGTAACTGCATTACATACATTTTAGAGACCTGGGAAACCGCATAATTTCAAAGGCGTTAAACTAAAATATTTAAATTCTGTCTGTACAAACTGGAATGGCTGCATTCCTTTAATATAAAAAAAGACTTTACTGACAAAACGCTTAGATTTGTTTTGTTTTGAGGTTCAGTAATTGTCAGCGTGTATTGAGCTCAGAATTGTCACAGATTACTGACAGCAGAGTGACATGAAACTTGTGGTTGTACATTGTGTTCCTCTGCTGTACAAAAGTACAAGGAACACGGGTGTAAAATTACAGTTCAAAAGTTTAACACATTTCAAAAGTTTAAAACATTTAAGAACTTCATATTGCTGTTTTACTTCTATAGTAGAATAAAACTTGTCTTAAGTTGACTTAAAATTAATCAGCTCTGAACTTAGACCCTGCTAACAATTTAGGCTGTAGGAACGTGACAAAACATGGAGCGATCCCTGTTAAATGTGGACTTCCACAGTGCAAAAGGTTGTTTATTGGTAGGGCAGATAGCAACAGTTGCTAAGGTAGGGTTTGTCAGTTAAATCTTGTCAGTATATTTTTAGCTAGTGTTACAGCCTGTGAAAATAAAGTAACAATTTGTAATCCATGCAAGCCATGGATTTGGCAGCTATACTTTTTCTGGTGGTCATTTGTATGTGTAAACAGGTTTTAGGGAAATGGCAGTAGATTTTTGAAGGGGAATTAGATGTGTGAGTACTGATATCACTAGAGTTTTGTTTGCAGTGTTTAACAATTTTAACTTCTCTGGCATGACTCTTTTATTTCAATATTGACTAAACTTGAGGGACAAACAAATGAAAGGAACTGCATATATAACTGACTTTATATCCAGGATTTTTCATGTCTAAACTAAGTGTTTGTATTGTACTGTAAACATGGCGTGTCAGGAAACCCAACAGATGCTCTTTATGTGGAAACTGATATTATTAAGCCAAAACTATTACTACTTCAGACTGAATGCCATTGGACAAACAATTTCCACAGAAGATGTACATTTATCGAAATATATTTAAATATCTAAATTCTTGCTGTCAGAATGTGAAACAGCTTTCAAACAGCATACCGAAAATGTTTCTGCAACAAATTACCCACCCTCCCTTCAAGTTGTATTTACCTGATCTTCTTTGAATATGTAAAGTGATTGGGTATCTGGTTAGTTCAGCTCTGCACATGCTTTCTGCTGTTCCTCGTAAAATACATTAAAGTTGACAACAACAGAACCCCAGAGCAGCAATATAACACACATGTTTTGGATTTCTGTGTAGATGCTTCCCTTAGATAACAAATGTTTGCTCTTTCATTGTGTATATAAGTCATTCCCTGACAGGATTCGCTGAGTTCAGCTGGAATCAGGTAATTTTCAGAGAGACGTTTGACTCTGTGTTGTTAAGGGCGTTGCAGATTGTTTCAGAAACACAGCTAATTCATTTATATAAATATCAAAGCCAGTATGTGCCAAACTGTCATCTTGTCTCCAGCACACCAAACAAGAAACATGAGAAAAACGCTTCCTACATTTTATTCTCTAAAGCAGTTTTATTGGCTACGCCTCAACGAAGATAGGAAAAGGCCGTCATCACGTCCCGTTTCACGGTGACATTAAGATCATTAATCAAATGTAAACAAATTTGTGACACCGTCTGCGTTGACTCTTATGTACAAGTTGAATTGTCCTTTTTCTGCTTCCTTTTAAATTCTGCTCAAAACTGTGGATTCTGTACCAAAGGGAGACATACACCAAATATTGACAATGAGTTTGTTTTAAATTGAAAAAGGCATTTTCACTACTGGGTTTAGACGTTTGGGGCCCGTGAAACAGCGACACATTTGTGGGCGGAGCTTCATCTTACCTATAGCCAAACTTGTCCATGAACACAGAAAGGTGCCGTGGCTGACTGAAACATTTGTACGTGTTGCGGTCATCCATTGGCACAATGTCCACATCACTGAAGACGAAACAGTCGTAGTCGTACTCCTTTAGCGCCTCTGCATATCCAACGTTGAGCAGTTTGGCCCTATTGAACGTCTCCTCTCCGTCCTAAACAAGAAGCACAATGAAAACATGTTTGTTTGGAAACAAAAACATGCCCAGCTAACAAAGAACGCTGGTTAATGTTCTCTAAATGTTCTTTAATATTTGCTGTAGTGTTCCTGTAGCTGATGACTGGATATGTGTTGGGCAACAGTTGACACATATGTGATGTGTATAGAGACTGTTTGTAAATATAGAGTAAACAGATGTAAGATAAGATAACATTTTATCTTCCTTATCAGACACAGTGACACACTAACACAAACTTGTCAGACAATTATTCTTAAGCATGATGTGAGATTGAGTTTGAAAGTGCATTCAGTGTAAATGCTTTTAACAATCCAAAGTAGATCAGCAGCAAATAAATCTGAATTCTAGTTTAATTATTTTGTTCTGTTTACTTTTTAACACTTTGACAATGATAAGCACTTAAAGAGTGTTGCTAAGTCGACCGTCAATTGGATATGCATGGAGCTCACTGGTAAACTAACACATGCATATCCACAAAGGAAAAACAAATATGTGTAGTGCCTACAAGACAGTTTACATGGTGATTTTCCATGCAGCGTGTTGCACAAACTGTGAAGAAAGGCAGGAAAGACACAAAAAGAACTAGCCAAAAAAATGGCAACTGATACACAACAAAAACACACGTAGTAAACGAAACCCATTTGTGAGTCCCACAATGACTCTGCAATTCTGAGAGACAACAAAACTGAAAGTAGTGTTTACAATAGAGCTGAAAAAGTGTTGAAATTAATCAGTATCTGAGAATAAACAGATACTGCAAGTGCTGACCCGACACCAAAGGAATAAAAGAACTCCATTGTTTCCCGGTGCAGGGGACCACAGAACATTATGAGAACGCTTACAAAACGCACAGACAAATAAACTGAAAGAGGCAGGTGTTATGTTATATTGTTCGTCCTATATCTGGGGCTGCTCACAGATTGTGTTTCTTCTGCTCTGTTTCTGGGTAGTTACAGTGCTGGGAATGTCAGCTGCATGTCTATGCAAAGCTAAATCACAACATTTTCCTAAATGAAGGTCACTTGTGCTTATTACCTGTGCAGCCATTTTACAGCCTGTGTTACATATAGCTCTCTCTCTCTCTCTCTCTCTCTCATATGAGTATGTATCACATACATGTATCACATGTATTAAAATGCTAGTCTTGTTAGTTTTAAAAATGTTACTACAAAAATGTTTAAATTACATACCAAGCAGCCACGTTAATGTGTCTAAAACTGGATGTTTTGAACATTCCTAGAACATTCAAAATAACATTTCAAATAACAATTTTAATGATTTTCTTAATGGAGAAATGTTAGGAGAACGTTCTTACAACCTCAACTTGTAAGTTGGGTAGCTCGTGTCTGTCTGTGTGTAGATCATGCCTGTCAGTGAGTTAGTCAGTATCTGTGTGTGGATGCAGATATAACTGAGTAGAAGGTTTAGGTGAGTGTTTTACCTGTTCTATGACATAAATACCATAATCCAGCTGCTGTCTCTGCAGGATGGGGTGCAGGTAGTGGAGCCAGTACCTCAGGTGCTCGTCTCTGTTTCTGAATGGAATAATTATTGCCACTTTTTGAAGGGCCACACAGTTGTTGGGTTTATACCTGCCGCCCATATCAAGTGCTGGATTCTGTTCATGCACCATTTCCAGTGTCACCGTCTTGAAAAACTCAATTCTCATTGGACCCACTGCAGGAGTAACAGGAAGTAGAAAAGAGTAAGACAAAGAGAGAACAAGAGGGTCAAAGATTTTGCACATGACAGAGAAAGACCCTTTATATTGTGACAGCTGCGTAATTCCTGTTTCCATAAAACCAGCTTTCTGTCATCCTTTTCGCTGCGTTTCTTTTGTGTTAAGTATGTTTCCCAAATGTTTCCATTAACCAACAAAAACATTAAACATTTAAAAATGTTATTTTAAATAACATGTTATTTTAAAGAACATTGAAAACATCTAGTTTTGTAGACATTGTTATTTCTTGTTCTATAAGAATTATTCACATGTTTTTAAATTCTGTAACGCTGTAAAAATCCCGTAACATCACTGCAAGACTGTCTTCAATAACTTTGAGACATTTTAGAGAATGTTAGCCAACATTTTGAGAACGTTCCCTGTTAGCTACCCTACTGTAAGTGTTTCTCAACCCATTTTTCTAGCTTTTTCTCACTAGTACGTTTCTAAAGATAATTTCTGTGGAAACCACACAGCCCTGCCCTCTGGCTTCAGCTGCAGGCTGTAAACAGCTTTACTGACAGTCTGTTCATACCGTCACATTTCATACTTTCAGACACCTGAATATTTCTGGCATGGCTGTGAATAAATGAGATGCACAGGGTAGAAGAAACAAATATCATTTAAATTTATTATATATATATATATATAGTGGTTGTCATGGAGAAATTTCCATATTGTTGAAAACAAGAGTTTTCAATGTAACTGGTTTTAAGTCAAAAGTCACTCTTCCTAAAGTAGACTGGAATATTTTTAATAAACGTTTTCATTTTATTTATGTGCTTAAAAATGTATAACAATTTTATTTATGCACTTTATGTGATTTATTGATTATATAGTACGTTAGTTTAGATTAGTTCTCTGTTAGTTTGGTTGTTTTTTGTGGCTGTAACTTCCTCTTACTTTCGCAGGTACAAGTTAAATAAGTAAGAGGCACTTTTCAGGTTAAAGTAAAACGTACCTAAAAGCGGTGATGTCGCGGGACACGCCGGCAGAGGCTCACCGGTGCGGTTGCGTGCGTGCAGACGTGCGTGTGCGTGTGATGTGAAGTTGCGTGAGATCCCACCGTCTGTGTGGTTTGTGAGCGAGTCGTTTCTCCCGGTTAACTGACTCTGTCGGTAATTTGTGTATTCGTTCATCCTCGGCTGCGCTGAATTTAACCACATTGTGATGAAGATGTGGACCCCGCAGAGAAAGATGACCGCGACGCATGTTTTAAAGAGGAATCTCAGATGCCAGAACTCCTCCAACATCCCGAAACTATTCCCGAAATCCGTCTTACTCCGTATGCGCTCGTGTCCAGACCCGCAGATGTCACGGCATCGGTGCCTCTACGGCAGATCGTACCGCTGGGGGAACGGGAGCGACAGGTGGGCGTGTCTGTACGACGTTCACATAGATA
>JBAJNP010006617.1:0-25046 GCA_036877545.1 Yasuhikotakia modesta | reverse complement strand
TGTCTCAGAATGTGTCTCAGGATGTGTCTCAGGATGTCTCAGAATGTGTCTCAGGATGTGTCTCAGGATGTCTCAGAATGCTCACACAGGGAAAATGTCTCACAAACTCACACAAATAACTAACTTCTGTTTTTTAACAGGACAGTAACATAAATCACTGACTCTTAAACTGCTTTGTTGTTGTGTCATTTTAAAATGACTCTATTGCACTTTGAATTACTGCAACATTTTCCATCAGTTAATGATGAATGGATGGATGTATACATGATAGATAGATGATAAATTTGGCCTAACATTGAGTCTACAGATTAGGAACTAAACACAGGCCAACAAAAAATGTTTACCCTGTTTTCTGTCTCTCTCCCCCCGTTCTGTCTCTGTGTTCTTTATGTGCCTGTTTGCATGTCATGTACTAGTTTTAACATTTTTGTTGTGTTGCATCAGTAAGTTTGTTGCTGTTGTCGTTTATAAAACAGGCAGAAGTCTGTCTCTCATCCGAGCAGATAGACAGGTCAGATGTAGAAGAGAGAGACAGATTGTGCTGTCAGAGGGTCAGAGGCGTCTCAGTACCAGCAAATGTACGCTGAGTTTCTCAACCGACCCTCTGCCAGAATCTTTTATTAATCCTGATGCAGGGCTTGTTTTTCTGAGAAGAAGCACAGATGAGACGGATCGGGGGGGTGGGGTGCAGGCGGCGGAAACGCAAGGTTTGAACATGGTGTGGGAGTCGGCAACTTTGTTTAGAACAGGAATGATGAAAGGTTAAAGTCTGATAGATCTCGCTGCGTGTGTGTATTTGCGTGTGTGTGAGATGTGTGTGCGTGTGTGTGTGAGATGTGTGTGAACGTGTGTTCCGGGACTAATAACACGATGCTCTTTTGAAAAGGCACAAAGCGTTCATTCTTCCTACGAGTTCCCAGAACAGAGCCGAGCTGCCGGTGTCAGCTGTAAAATACACAGAAACAACTTCCAACGAGAGAGAGAGAGAGAAATCCCGGCTGTGTCTGAATCTTGTTTTTACAAGTTTCCTCTTTTTATTTTCTATTTAAATGATCGTTATAAAACAGGTCATTTTTAACCAGTCCCCCTTTAAGTTTCAGTCTAGTATATTTTTTCGATGTACTTTTGTGGGGGGTTTTTTGTTTGTTGGTGTTTCTGCATTACAGATGCATAAACGTACCGTCACATTTTCAGTGAGAATTCCAGACATCCCACCCGAGGAATTATTAGGAAGCATTATTAGGAGACCACTGCAATTATTTGTGGGTGCCATTTATATCGTAACACTGTAAGTCCAATATCAAAACCCCAGTATTTACCTATTTGATGCAATTTTATGGTACTAACAGTCATTTTAAAGATGTTTTCCATATCTCATTGTTCTGGAACACCTTCAAGCTTTAGTGTATAATTTCTGCACAGACTTCAAACCCAGTTATGTAAACTTATAGCTCCGCCCCACCCTTGCACCATTGGTTGAGCCAGGACATGACACACCTCAATCAATCAATCAGAGCAATGTTTTGAAACACCTGTTTACTGTTCTCAGACAGTTAACTGTGAATTGAAAAAAAATGATCAAAAAATGAACTGAAACCTTTAAGAAGTTTTTCGTTGAATATTCTTCATTATGCTTCAGGAGAAAGAGAGCTGGTGTCATCTGTGTGAATGCATGTTAAGTCCGCGTTTGCATGCCTCAGGCCTGCTCAAATCTTGTCACATGCTGTCTTCCTCTTCCTTTCTGAAGTCTGTTACACCCCTCAGCCCTCATCTTTCTCTCCCTCCGTTCTCCCCCTCTCTTTCTATTTCTCCATCCTGTCTCAGGGCTGCTGTGGCAGGGCCGACTGGTGCACAGTGACAAGCACAGTTTTAACATTTCAGCAGAGAGAAATCAGCTGGCAGTTTTATACACCTCTCTCTCCCTCCCTCTCTCTTCCTCGGCTGTGACACATTCAGTGCCTCTACACCTGACAGCGGTGATATTCTTTCTCTCTTTTCCCCATCTCTCCATCTCATTCTGTCTCTCTCTTCCCCGCTCTCTTTCTCAGCCCTATCTCACTTTTCCTGCCTTAATTGGAAGGGGAAAGTTTTACAGAGTGAGTCGATATGATTTGACGACTTGTTGGAAAGGCGGATGCAGAGAGAATCTATGGACACTGAAATCATTTGTGTATATGCTGTTTTTTACACACACTCTTGTCAATGTGAGATGCATGATACTATGAATGGAAAGTTTGTGAAAACAAAGTTTGAATGTTTGTTGGACAAAATTTTGATTAGTGATTGTGTGTCACAGGATAACCGTGGGTTAGATCATGATAAAGGGCTGGATTCAAGCTTTACAGCTATAGAATACCCTACAGCTCTAGAATGACTTGCAGCTCTAGAATGACTTACAGCTCTAGAACGACTTACAGCTCTAGAATGACTTACAGCTCTAGAACGACTTACAGCTCTAGAACGACTTACAGCTCTTGAACGCTTTACAGCTCTAGAACGCTTTACCGTTGAGACTGTAGAATCTCAACCCTGTAAAATTTTAGTTTGTGGACTCAATGTGGTTGCCATGGTGATATTCATGCGCTACAGTCCGCTGTTCTAAACAGTGTTTAATGGTGAAGTTGGCTGGATCATTGTTCATTGATCATTGTTGCTGTATGGTTTCAATCTGAATGAGCCGTGCCGGTAGCTGTGCTTGCCTTAGCAAGCACTGCTGGTGAAAGAGGTTGTGTCACACTGTCCCTCTTTTTTTAAGAAAATAAAGTAAATTTATATGCACACTACCTTTGTTACACATGACAGGATTTGTATGCACTCTGCAAAAACTGTAATTTAGCTCTAAAACTGCTGATTCTGTTTAAAACATGTTTAGACTCATCCACATGCATCCACTCACATTAAACTGCACTTACCCTGAGGCTACATGTTGGGTTTATTCTCAAAGGCCAGATCAAACCTAGTTTGCCTTAAGGCAGGGCAAGGGTTTTCTCAGTTTTTCTGGTCAGCAATACTGCCACCACAAAAACTCAAGAAAAGCAAAAGAACTGAATGCTGGGCATGATAACTCAACACAACACAACGCTGCTGAGACCAACAGATTTACTGACCAACGTTTATCATTTACATGTATGATTAAACAATCCCAAAATCCATTGCAACAAGTCTAGTGAAACAAAAAAACTGAATTAGCCTACAATATTGCTAATATTACTGCTACAATGTTGTATTAAATCACACGCAGAAGCTGATTTTTTCAGTCTTGCTAACAAATTCATAGCAGTGACTATGAAACTGAACGTCACTGGACGTCTTTGATTTGTAAGAAGTCACCAATAACCTTACAGCCCCTCTGGTGCCCACAAAACACCAATATTTGTATTACCTTCATGTTTAATGGAGACATTCAGAGCGAAGAGTCCTACAGTCTTCAGAGACATTTCACAACAAAGCTGTTCACTGTTCACTTTTATGCACATACACAACCACACAATGCAGAGAATGTGAGTGTAGACACTGACGCTGTTAAACAGTTAGATTAGCAACATCAGTGTATCAGCCGGACCCTCAGCAGCGTAGCTTCATACAGTATCAATGAAAGCCAATGTGTTTGTTTATTCTGTTTCAGATACGTGATGTTACAGTTCTCAGTTCTGTCATCACACAGAATGATCAATGAAGGCGTGAGTAATGGAGGGAGGTGTGCCGGTCACAGGGTGTGTGATGATGAGGATAAAGTCTTTGTGATGTTAAATAGCTGTAATGATATTTAAATAAGGACGTTTGGTGATATATCAGCCTCTTATTAGCACTATATTACATCCTCAGAACATTATCTGATGCGTGTCTGATGCGTATCTGATGCATGCAGAAGACAAAGAGCAGAACAGTTTCTCATGCACTCACACACATAAATGAAACATTAGTTGTGATTGAATAATTGAAACTGAAAAGAGTTTCAGATTTTTTGTACCTGTGTCATTTCTGTGATGTGTAGGTCTAACACAAATGCTTTGTAAGGTTTGGATCAACGCAGGTTAGATTTCACGTTATTAAACAATTCGATGTCCAAATGGAAGGATGTGTAATATCTGAGAATGAAGATATCTTCACATTTACACACACCCCTCGTTCATGAAACACATTTACAGAATGAGATTGTGTGTTTATTGTTTGTCAAAGTAAGAAGGTGATAAAGTTTTAGGTAAATGTAAGTAATCCAGGCATCTCTGCAGAGAGGAAATGATGTAATGGGGCAGTGAGGTGACAGCTGCTTTTATGACACTCAGTCTGGATCATCTTTTCATTTGGCTGTTTATGAATATCAGAACTGACATCATAATGACATCATCAACATTACAGTGACATCATCACTATTGATTGCTTTAAACAAACATTCTGAGATTTTCAAATTAAAATTAAAACTGCAATCAGTAACTTTCATGGTTTAAATGAAGATCATTTTATCTTCTCAATATTCGTGGTTTGACTTCGAGGAATTCAAGGAATTCCTGGAAAAGTTCAGACCCTCAGCTCCCACTCTTCCGCAGCTGTTGTTACAGTAAAGGTGGACCAAAGTGAATGTGCATGTGTGTCACATGTAATACAAACACCTCACCTCTCATACTAGCAGAAGGTGTCGGACCCACCGGCCTGTATTTTAATGTGATTAACAGCTGTGATGCGTGTGGTGTGGAACCTTTAGCCAGTTCTCAGTCTCTGGTCGTGGGTTTATTTTCTGTCTGTGTGTCTCTTGGGGGTGGGGGGTTGTGTAACTAACTGTAGGCTAGAGTGATTGAAAAATTGATTTTCTATTTTCAGTCAGTTGAAAAGCAGCTTTAATTTATTTAAGAACGGCATGTAATTACACCTGCCTACAGAGAACATGTCGCTGTCTGTGTGTGTATGGAAAAGCACGGGCACAATGACAGACGTGTATTTGTCATGTTCTGTTTTCAATTGCTTTTATTTTTGCTCTCATTGCAGAGCCGACATCACGTGACAGATCATCAGAAGCGTTTATACACAGAGAACTGTCTGTCTTTTTACACGTCTGCCGCTAAATCTGTATTTCACTCGTTCCTGAAAGAACAATAGATTCTGGGCACATTCTGAGTCTCTTATTCATTAAAGAATTTGCTTTGCTGTTAAGTTCATTTGGACGTATTTAACCCTGAGTCACACAGAATTACAGCTGTCAACCAGTATGAGTCTCTCAATGGCCAATTAGAAATTTAATATTCAGTGAGCGTAATCCAGATTATATATACTGTGTGTAATTTCATTTAAAAACTGGACTTTAATGAACTTTTGTATGCTTTATAGCCTGTAAGTCGGTCTATTGAAGTTCTCAATGTTCCTCCTCAAACAACCGTAATTCAAAACTTCAACATGTGGCTGCGATTTGGTGTATATTGTGTTTAACCTTAATTTTCCACTACAAAACGCACAACTCCAGAGTGTAAGAAGTCAATTTATATTGTGTATGGTATTGACTCGTCATTGACCCGTGTTAAGACCCCTCATTAAGCCGTAATTAAGCTTTTATTGACAAACTCTGTGAGATTAAAGTACCACTGTGCTCTGTTGGAGATTTACAGCCATCTGAATAAACAGCACTCTGATAGGCAGTGTGTTTGGATAGGCCTGTCCTTACTGATCAATGAAACGTTCCGCTCACACACGCTGCCGTAATCAGCCTAATTAAAATCCAGCGTTTTTCCATGTAACATTCCCACAAAACACTTCTTCCAACTGTGCTCCCAACGAGCTGTTTTCCATTTTAACTTTTGCTTGACTCTCAAACATTAAACTGTCAAGGATTTGGGGTAATTATACATGCTAATTTGGTTTGCTTGATTCCGTTGTGCTTGCCGTGTGCCGTGGACCCTCGGTAGACATCAGCGCCTGCCACAAATATTAACTCCACTCTCCTCAGCGCTGCTCTAATTGGAGAATATTACCATTGTAAATGCAGTAAAACTCTTTTTAAATGTTAATATTTATTAAATTAGCTAAACCCCTCATTAGAAGTCAGTGAGCGCTGTTTGTCAATGTAGATTTTGTGTGCATGTTTGGTTAATACATAATAGTCAATTTCTTCCTGTGAAGCCGTGTTTTTTATATACATTCCACACACATTCAGTACATCATTTATGGGTGTCTACAGTTAACTAGTTTCTGGCTCCAAACCAGTGTGCGACCTTTGACCCCTGACCTTTGCGGGTGGGATTTTGCACGTGTGTGAGTGTGTGTGAGCGTGTGTGAGCGTGTGTGAATGCTCACAGGCCCCGAGCGCCTCGCTCAATATTGATTCAAAGACGATTGGTTCAGCTAATGACTATTTACTCAGAGATATTAGTGTCCCTCTCTCCGTCCCACGGCACTCGCTCGCCCCTCGCACCATCTCTTTTCACTTTCATTTGGAGGTGTGTAATTTTGTGAGTGTAATTAAATATTCATGTGTGCAGAAGGGACGGGGAGAGAGAGAGAGAGAGAGAGAGAGAGAGAGAGGGGTGTATTTAATAAGCTGAGCGTGTCTTTGGATGAGCCACAGAAACAGCATCTGAGATCGGGGCCTCATGACACTTTAATCCAGCTTTTATTATGAAAGACAAAAACACACACAGCAAAATAACAGGACATGTTTATTTTTCCTCAAATATAAATCATTTTGCCGCTCCAAACGCATATAACTTCCTTTCTGTCATAATCCACAAAAGGATAAATTTTAATTACATGTGGGGTTTTAAACATCTTAAATCTGGTCCAAACCTCCACACCAATTTGCTATCATCTATAACTTTGCATGATCGCACAAGTTATTATTCGTCTGAAATTATAATGGGAGCGATTGCACTGTACTGGACACATTCCCATACAAAGTAGTGCACTTTGTGTAGTTCACTAAATAGGGGTTTTATTTTACTACTTTTTATAATATTACGTTTCCATATTTCATACATTTTTATATTAGCAAATTAAAAATAATTATGAATTGACATTTCCAAAAATTCAGTTCAAAACATGTATAAACCTCGAGTATGTTATACAGTCTCTACGCAATCTGAAGAGTTTATATGATGTTGAATGTGTTTGTGTGTCTATAGAACTGATCAGAATATCAGCCCAAGCATGAGATAGTTTTGACCTCTGTATCTCTCCAGTGAATATCACTACGTCCTCATGAATACGTTTGCATGCTGATGATGTCATACACTACTGACCCCTGCCACGTTACACCCTTAGGAAATATGTAGTGTGTGTGTGAGGTCATTGACTCCCTTTAAATCTGTCTGCGCTGAGCGATACAGCCAGCAGCAACGACACCTCGCTGGAACACAAACACACTCTCACATTTCATTTCTCCTTGTTCTGCAGCGATACACATTTGCTGAGCGTGTGCGCGGCCAGAGAGAGAGAGAGCAGATGATAATGATTGATACATGTGGAGAGAGAGGGTCATACATTATTGATGAGAGAGTTTATTGCGTCCCTCCGCAGAAGTTTTATGTATTCAGACGCTGTGGTTTGATGATGCATGGGTCCTGCCTTTGTTGGATTTGGGCTCTGGGGAGGGAGAGCATTTTTGCCCGATGCTAGCGAATGTCAAATGAGGCTGATCAGCCCTAAGTGTTCCTGAGTGTCGTTTCAATGCATTTGTTGGCAAGAAATGCACTCACAAAACCTCATTTCCCAGAATTCCACCTGGTATTCAACTCAAAACACCCCGTGCCTAAAACCTCTTTTCTAGCGCTGCGCTCCACTCTACTGGGAAAGTCACAATTTCCAACTTCCAACCTTTTTGAAAAAGTGCTTGAATAGAGCAGATTCTGACTATAGCTCATGCAGAAACACACAGCAGTTACATACTTTCTGTAAAAGCGTTTGTTGTGGTGTAATGACTAACAGTGTGGTACATGATTAACAGATGACTTTTATATAAGATAAATATAGTAATCGTTCCTAAATGTTGAGAGATACAAACATATGCAGGTGCATGAAACATGAGAAATATTGTTTGCTGGTGATTTTACACCTGCAGGACAAATGCTAGAAATAACGTAACACACTTTAATATTATCCCCAGCATTGTATTTTAAAACGGCTGGTATAATGGGAAAGAGCAGCTTAGCTGGTAGTGTGTCAAGCTAACAGTTCAGTTCCTAGAAAATAAACAAACTGATCAAACTTGTGAGTTAAATGCACTATACGTTGCATTGTTTTAAATCATATTTACACTAAACATTTTAACTGAGAAATCGAGTGGAAATATTTTAACATTCAGTTGTGGATGAAACAGAAGTAGTTCCACCATCACAAAATGATCAGGCTGGTGTTTCTGTCTGTTGTTCGTCTCCTGAAAGGATCAGAACGCTGGAAAAACCACAGATGTGAAGGAGCTCATAAGTGCATCACTTCCTGCAGAAATCATTACTTTTTCATAAATGGGATGTAATTTGTCTCGTAGTAGCTCCAAGGCCTGAACAGCGCAGGTCATGTGACTGTACAGAGGGCAGCTGATTGGCTGATGGAGATTATCGAATGAGGACGTATAGATCTATATTGAACAGAGGCTGGCGATTCGTCACTGTCTCGCCACACAGGAGAATATGAGGTTATAAATGTGCCACACACACACACACAGAGCCAATTTTCTTTCTCCTGTCTTAATGTGTCTTCACTGAAAGAGATGCATCACTTACATCACTGAGGAATTATCCGACGCTCTTCTCCAGAAGTTTCTGTGCAGTTTATGCCACTTCTGTCTTGTCATTTTTCTAGATAAATAAAGGATAAGATTCACTTTTTGATCCATTATTAATACATCACTATTAATGACCTACAGAACTACAGGGTTTAACCTGCGCTACTTCTGAAGACCTCCTCCTTCTGAAGGGTGTTCATGGCGGGTTAGGTGGATTTTGCTGGACCAGTATAAAGAAGCCATTCATCTGTGTTGTTCAATATAAAGTTGTAGAAGTTTCAGTTATCTGAGGGTTTACCAGGGTAAAACCAGCAAGACAAATACTAATAGTGTCACTTTCCTTAGCCAATGCCATTACATAAAACATTGTTTTGCCAATTTATTTACTTTTAGTGACTGTGGGGAAACTGCCATTTAGATTTTTCTGAGGATGTTTAGAAACCAAAAGATGCAAAGCTACTGTGAAAATGTCCAGGAGTTTGTATGCAGGACGTGAGATCTCACACAGATGTTTAATCCTGTCAGTGTATGCACAGATCAGACCCCACACTGGGGAGTTTGGATTCATGAGAAACAGTCATGCTTTTAACCCTTTTTTTAGTTGTGCTACAGTTTTTGCCTTTCTTTTGCTAACCTTGAATTTTGTGTGTAGTATTCCTCACAGAAGACTCCAAAAGTACAGTGAAGATATTTTCAAACAAATAGCTCTAATTTGCAATGAATCTGATAATCTGTAATTGTTCGCTGACAGTTGAGGTCTTTGGATGAAGGTGGTCTGTAGTATTAGCATCAGTGTGTTTAGTGCTGTGGTGGGCCGCTGGGGTCTTGAACATGAGCTGCTGTGATGCTGGTCTTCTGCAGCACCAGGATGAAGAACCTGAAACTGATGGTTTGATTGCTGGAGCTTCACCTTGATGTTTGTCTCAGATGTTTGTCTTCTCTCTGGACTGGAGACTCTGGACATTTGACAACTATTAAGTCTGTTCACTTTTAGTTTGTGTAAGAATCTGAGCAGACGTGTTGAGATGTTGTGGTTGTGTCTCTATTGTGTGTAAGAAGAATGTAGATTTGTCTTCTGTCACAGCTGGAGGTTCTGGGGAATTGTACAGCTGTCCTGGCCTGGACCTTGCAGTGGGAGTTAA
This sequence comes from Yasuhikotakia modesta, assembly GCA_036877545.1. Taxonomy (NCBI): domain Eukaryota; kingdom Metazoa; phylum Chordata; class Actinopteri; order Cypriniformes; family Botiidae; genus Yasuhikotakia; species Yasuhikotakia modesta. Next base: position 15,200 of record JBAJNP010006617.1, on the reverse strand, counting down.
GATGGGTGAAATGGGGTCTAGAGATAAGCGGCAAGCTGTGAACCAATGAGAAGCCTGATGCTGGGGTCTTCTGTGTAAGAATTGTCTGGCAGGTTTCAAGGCCACATTATCTGATGGCAAGGGGCATTTGTTTGTGTGAGACCACCAAGATCCAATCACGATGTAGCAAATATTTCTGTACTGTGACAGTCAGAGAGAGGCTGTGCCATAAAAATGGGGCTCTGGAATGGTGCCTTGCATGCTGGAAGATATGTACAAACTGGAACTGTGGAAGTCCCACCATACGGTTAAAGAGCCAGCTGGCGGTTTGGGTTCTCTGGAAAGGGCCAGTCCGGGTCCGCTTTCTGCTAACTCTATAGTCACATTTTGGTTGCCCAATCGGTAGTGTCTGGTACTGCTGCCTTCATACAGCTAATGAACACACACAGGGTGGAGAGCAGAGCTCCAGAGAGGCGTGGTCACATTATATGGCAGTGGTAAGTATCATTAGACGTTTCCAGTGATGTTTGTCAAAGCATCTTTCTTCACTGCTTAATCCAGCCGAGGGTCCTGACTGCGGGGTGGCAGTCATGAGGATGAGCCAGTGCTGATGCAAGGAAGGCAGTTGCTTCATGTCAGAGGATATAAAAATATAGAACAGCAAAGCCTGCAGTCCACAGAGGAGCGGTTTGAGCCAGTATAAGCCGGCAGCTAAAAGGCCACCTGAACCATGATAAAAGTGGAATAGATCTGAGCTGTTCTGAGGTCTGTGTGAGGTTCCAGTGGATTACTGTCACTGGGAGACAGTCGATAACAAAAGATCCGACTTTGTGGGACCAGATATGTGGAAGTGTTTTACGTAATAAACAGTTATTTTATGGACAGATATGACTTATGGATAGATTTATGTCCTATAGTCTCATTCATTTTCTGTCTTTCTGTTTTCACATAATGAGAAATAGAGCTGCGTTGTAAGTGGTCAGATGGAAGTATTTTAGGAGCAGTTTAAAGGTCAGGGAATGTTTAGAATTATGATAATGAATATGTGGTCATTCTCTGTTGAAATACTGGAATACAAACTTAAAATGTTATATTTGTGAGAAGTCATTATTATTAAATAATCTCTTAATAGTACTACTATAAACGTTCCATTAATGTTATGCCAAAGTCTTGTTTTTAATCTCTGTACAGTATGTTTTATAAAACGCTGTTTAGCCACAGGTTAAGTGCTTCTAAAGAAAAAAACATTCATGTTCTTTGCAAATTTTTTGCTGTTGTGTTCTAATAAAGAAGTTGTGCTGTAAAGCTTGCCAGCACATCTCCAGCTCTTGTTCTTCTGGACGGAGAAGAACTTTGACCACAGAGTTCAACAAACAGACAGAATGTCTTTAGTCAGCAGATCACAGCTCTGCTTTTATTTAAAGCAGCCTGTGCTGTACAGCAGACTCTGTACAACAGACCACAACATGCCTGTAGTGTTTTAATGACCATGTCATTTAATGTATGAATTATGTAATACAATTAGAGCCATAAATAGTTTTAAAATAAATGAGACTTTACCGTAACATTCATGTTGGAATGCAACCAATGGAGTTGATCCTTAGACATCAATGCACTCATGTATATCAGTGTTAAACATGCAATATCAGTGAAAAGATGTCATTGTAACAGACTATAGCAACACTGTATTCATATATAAAATGTTGAAATAAAAAAATTACATCAGTCAAACCATAACCCAAAACCAATACAATATAACACAGAAAGTCTGGTACAATAGTATAAATAGTTCGCTTTTGTACGCGACAACAGCCTTTCATGCTCAGGAGAGTAACTAATAAATGGGTTTGGACTGCATGTAATCGGCCAATCAGTGATGTATTTTACCACCCCAGATCAAATCACATGATATTTTCAGATCTAGTGATTGGCGGAGAATGTTGTAATTTCATGAACAGAGAGGACACCGTTTAAATGTTGTACTTCCATGAGAGCCCAAACTGTGTGTTATGATTTCTCTTCATTATGTTGCGCTTTCTCTTCATTAGCTCACCAGAGACGGATAATAACCTCACTGAGATTTCACGCGTCTCAGGAAACGTAGCGCGAGTCAGCACTTAAAATAAAACCTTCTTACTTTTAGGACGCTTTGACAGGAGGCTGGTTTCAGGAGCAATGACAGGGCATAATTATGTTGGGTGGCCAATAATTTACAGTTCAAGGTGTCTCTGTAACTGAAGGATGAACTCATGAGTTTCCATGAGGTTTATTTTTCTAACCGGCACTGTTACAGTCAGTGGCAACAGAGTGATTAGGTATGTTGTTCCCATTCAGTCATGTGTGTCTCATCTACACACTCACAAACGGCTCTCATCAGGTAATCAGCTCTCCTCTAATCACTGACTGCACACATACATGAGTTTAATCTATATCACAACACCGCCAATCTCATCTGAAGCTTGTTCCATAACAGCCTGTTCTTAAAACTCATTTCAAACTCACAGCAACACATTAAGGTTTTACGTCTCTGTAATCTAATTTGTTTAGCCAGTTTCACTCATGCAAATGTCTTTGTTTGTCCAATACATACTTGTTATGGCAACTTTTGATTTTAAGAGATTACAATTAGTACAAAAAAGTTTGAATTTTTCCTATTGTGGTTCTCATAGGTGTTTTTAAAAAGATGCTCTCTTTAAATCTGTTTATCTGTTCTTCTGAACAGAACCTCTTTACATCATAAGTTCATTATCACAACAGTTCAGACTTTAAGTTCTTGCAGGACCAAAGACAACCTGCAAACTGTACTGACTGAGAGCCGACAGCACAGAATGAATCCAGAACAGCTGGATAATGTCGTTATTTTATATTATTACATGAAATAATGAATTAGCTGTTTTAATGAAATGTTTTACTTTAAGAATCACATTTCTCAGTATTGAGCTGAGACAGAATGTGCTGAATTAACTGTAATTGTCTGTATAATCACGGCTGTTAATTTTAAACAACCAACACCAGCAAAACATGAGTTTTAATATTAATGCCGGACAAAACTTGTCAATCAATTACAGTTCTTTAAATTCATTACAATAAAACTTTTATTCTAATTGATTCACTCACGCCACAAACACAGCTCTGAATAAACAAAATGAAGTGTGTCGGTCAGGCTAGCATCATTATTTTTAACAATACAAATGAATTTTTATTTGCAGGGAATTGAATGGTTTGCAAAAGCAATTTAGAGTTAGAGTTCCTGGACTGCGGTCTGGAGGCACCAAATCATGACATTTGAAAACGGACGTTTAGTTCCCAGCTAGATTTGGACCCCCTCTGTATTTCTCCTAACACTTCACACAGCTTCCTGAAATCATTTCATCAGGCATGAAAGCAGGAGTTTATCTGAGAATATTTAATAGTGACTGTTTACAATATGGCATTAAAGAAATGAAGGTAAAAACAAATAATAAATAGTTCTGAACACAGTGAACAGTACAAAGTTAATTAATAGTTAACTGAGATCCTCATGGCTTATTTATTTATTTACTTGTTTTCCACTTATTCATTAGTGCGGGTCTTTGAAGAAATCCACAGAGAGCATTCGAGTAAATAACAGAATTTTACTCTGGCTCTAGAGTTCAGCTGAAGATGACTGTGATGCTTATTAGTAACAGATACATTAAACATTTCTGTAGGATGTTTTTTGATTCGATCTTTTGTCACATGGTTTTCTCCTGTGAAGAGCGTCTTTGTTTCTGTAGCACCAGTATTTTTTCTACAACTAAATCCCAGCTGTGCCGATATTCATTTCCACTGCATGTGTGAAATTGCATAAGTATTGTTATTATAAATATAATTTTTTGCCATATATTCTGAGGTAACATACAGGCTTTTCTGAAGCATTATTGCAAACATTTTTGTTAAAATGATTAACATTTTTTTTACATTGTGAAGGAAAAACAGGCTCAGATGCGTTAATTAATTTAACTGCAGTGAATATCTGGTGCAATCCATGGCAAAGACTGGAAATGATGTGGAGCGCTAATTCATCATGATTATTCGCTCAGAAGACATGATATCTTCTGAGAGAGACATCTCCTCTTTCTGTCAGTTTCCTTTATTTTACACACAATCATTTCAGACTCTTCATCGGCTGAAGAACTCTCGTTTGTACTAAAGTTAAAGCGTAAAGTAATGTGTTCTGTTTCTCAAAAGTGGGCACACAGACACACAGACGCACAAATAAAAACAAATAATGGATGAAAAGTTATGGTGTGATTTTTAGTGTCACGTAATATTAGCTCAGTCACAAACACTTTGAGTCTCAGTGCGTTTCATTTCAGCCGTCATTTTCACACTGTGTATTCCTGCACGCACACACACACACACACACACGTGTGTATGATGATGTATTAGAATTCCATGCGTATCTGATAACTCTGGCTGTCTGGCAGATTGCCCACCACAGCTTTCCACTATCTGTGAGCGAGTAAAGCTACTCCAGCAGCCGATAACAGAGAGAGAGAGAGAGAAAGAGAGAGAGGCAAGCAATAGATGGAGAGAAAAACAGGCCGAGAGACCCTCGCAGAGACCAGGGGAAGTGAGAAGGATGGAGCAAGTGCTTTAGAGGGGAAAGCCGGTGCAGTTTGGGAGATAAATGCTTCTGTGAAGCGCGGTGTGGTGCTGATGGCCGGGTTACATCTATAAGCCGCACACATCCACAGACGGACTCAATGGATCAGCCATTGGAGCATTTGTGTGTGTGTGAGTCTGTGCATGAAAACATACAGGAACATGTTATTGCTGTGATGATCTGTTATGTCTCAGTGATCTCCATCACATTCCAATTACATGTCTTACAACGACTGTCTCTTAAAGCTCTATAAAACTAGATATAAATGCAGAATATAAATGCTATACAAACGTTAGGAAATTGATGGACAGCAGCTTTAAAATCATCCCTCTTTAATCAAAAGTCACCATTTGCTCTCCTTGAATCTCATGGATGTGTACGAGATAAAATTTAGACGTTAAAGATTTTAGTATGAGATATATTGAAGATTTATTTGTGGATTGTCTGTCTTCTGCTTATTTTCGTGGGAGTATAACAGAGAAACAGAAGATAATATTCCCTCGTGTTTCTGCAAGAACGTCTCAAACTCGTTTTCACACCATCCAGGATATTCAAATCAGTTCCTAAAAACAATCCCTTTGATGTTTGTCTCTGCCCACACGTTTACAGTCTGCATCAAAACCGTACAGCAAAGTGTTTAGATGTGCAGAAAAGTTCAGAGGATGTGTGCAGGACGAACTCGGGTCTGTGCGTTCTCCTGTTAGAACCGTCAGATTCTGCAAGCATCTGCAGAGACGGGCCATCCTGTCCGATACAAGCTGAACATGACAAGATCTGAGGACAGACATGTGAAAACAGCCCAGTGAGCATTTTATTAGCTTGAGTTTATCTGTCACAGCTGAAACTGAGACCGTCTCTTATTAAAATTGACGTGTGAAAACGCTTTAGACCAGATTTCACATCAATAATGTCAAAACGCATTTTTCTTGAATTTTAAATATTTTTGAATAAGATTTGAAAGCAACAGCAGAAGGGAAGATTTTCAGAATAAAGTACAGTGAGCCAAACACACTACAGGGGTGAGCTGTTGTATTATATTATATTCACTCTGACCCTTTATTAACCAGCATTTAATGGTAAGAATTTGGTTTTTGGCTGATTGATCTCTGAGGTTTAATGCTGTTAAATAAACTATAGAAACAAAATAAATCACTGGAGTTAAAAGTGCAAAGTGCAACGATATGAATAATATGTGCACTGTTAAATATCACATGTGAGGGAGCATAAACTCTGTCTGTAGTCTGTAGTGAGGGAGCGTAAATTCTGTCTGTAGTCTGTAGTGAGGGAGCGTAAACTCTGTCTGTAGTCTGTAGTGAGGCATCAGAGTCAGGTGTCCACACTGCAAACATGGCTGCTCAGTGCTCCTCAAATCCAGCTGGAAAGCACTCGTCCATTACCCAACACTCCCTCCCTCACTTTCTCCTCATTCATCTCTCCCTCCTGTTGTGGCGAGATGGTGGTCCTGTGGTGGAGAAACCTCTTAAATGTCCTCCATGTCTTTAATGGCTCTGTGTGTTTGGAGGAAGGTCACAAACCGGCGGAGAGTGAGAGAGTTGAATGGAGAAAAGTGAGAGGCATGTTGGGGAATTGTTTTAACACGCGTCCCTTGAGTGTCTGGATGGAGAGAGGCTAATGATCATGCTGTGTTAATGTCAGCCGTGTGTGTGTGTGTGTATCAATCCCCCGTCCCCAGCCATGCATGTCGGTTTTGATGCACACAAATCAGTTGTCATATTTACATGTTCATGTATGTTTTACAGTAGACACATCTTCAGGACTACCAGTGGTAGTTTCACACAAAGGTTTTTAAAATTAAATGTGATATTGCATTCGTTTTATGTTGTCTTTAACATCTCACTACACAAACAATGTTAAATTAAACACTTTATATTTAGTCTGAAATCCTGACACGTACTCCAACACTAAACAGTGGAAAGGAACCATCTATGACCTGCCTGTCTCCACAAACTCTCTCCACAAACTCACACACAGTTTATTTTACTGTACCTTTAACCGCTGCGCTAGCACACACTCTTTCCCCGCCGCTGTTTGTCTCTTTAAAGTTAATCATGTCTGATCGCTGCTATTGAAAGGTCAATCATTATGAAAACTGGGCATCCTAAGAACCTCTCAAATTCACCTGTTCATTTCCGCAGCAAAACTTGTTGTTAAAAGGGGGAAAAAAAACAAGTGTTGAGAGGCATTGTGGCAGGCTGGAGTTGCTATGGAGACCAGGAGAGCGTTAATCCTGGCGGCGGGTGTTTTGGGCGACTGCGCGGCTGAGGAACAGGCTGCGTTAGCTCGCTGTAAAAGCTTTTCTGAAGACATACTCTCTTGTCTTGGCACTCTCTCTTTCTCATTACGCGAGATCCTCTCTTGATTTGTTGCGTTTAGTTTGAGCTCTCCTGCGCTTTTGGGAAAGGTGGGACGATGCTTTTTCTGTGTCACCATAGCAACGTTCACCTCACAGGAGGTATTTTTAAACTTCACGTGCTAACATGCCACGCAGAGTAAAAGCAAAGAGAGATCATTGCTTACGGAAGAATGGAAAACTACTGTTGTGTTTCTACGCATAAATTACCAGAAAATCAAGCCTAATTTTCAGTCAGGAACAATTCTGGTCCTATTGTGAATGATTCAAAATTTGAAAAAAAATGTTTGTGTATTAATAATATTTCTTTAAAATAAATTATACAAAATAACTCTTTTTGGTGACATCAGTTTGGTGTTTGACATGACGTTTGGTTGATGTTAACAAACAGCCAGTTTAGGAACCAGTTTAATGCCTGTTGTGCTAGTTAATGCAGCTGTAAGTTAACTGAGATAAACAGAAATGTAAAAGCTTTCTCCAGGTTTTAAAGACAAACTCTGTTAGTTAACAGCTAGTAAAGTATGTTGGGAATGTTATTTCACGTTGACTTTAAATGGAACAATTATATAACAAATTCCTCAGAGACAGAGCTAGTATTTGACGGTTTTACACTTGGCCCACGCGTGTCACGAATGAAAACTCTGTTATTTGTAGGGCTGAACTTACGCTGACCGATATGTCAATTTCCACAGGATTCTACGATAATAAACACCAATTCAATCAAAGTGCCACTCCATCACACAGATTAAAATAGATCCAGAATTATTGGTGTGTGTTCAGGGCACTGAGAGCCCTCAGCTCTCTCTCTTTCATTGGAGTTCTTTTGGTTTCTCTACCACCCCCTCAAACACAAACACACACGGGTCGGCTGCACCTCAGGCTCCGGGAAAAGCCACGGCAATCGATGGCCCTTTCTTTTGCCTTCCCTTTCACTTCCTGGTGGGCGACTATGCACTCACACACTCTCTATCTCTCTCTCGCTCGCCCTGTCTCTTTCTCCCTCCGTCTCTCTCTCCCTCTCACCATCTCTGTCTCTCTCTCTGTGGGATGGGAAGTGAGTGGAGAGTAAACCCTGCCGAGATGGATTAACGCAGGCTCTCAGAACGGTAGGGTACAGGGATACACACACACACACTCTCACTGCAGTTATAGTTCACTCTCTCTCTTTTCTGTGGTTTTATATTATCCTCTCACAACCTTTTTCTTTCTACAGAGGCCTGTATAAATTGAAAGTACATTTTCTTTATTGCCAGACACAACCGGTTCATTCTTTCCATCTTGTTTATTCAGAATGAGATGTTTAGGTAGTTATTTTTGTGTTTTTCTCTGCACTCCCTCTATCCTTAATCCCTGCATTTCTTTCCTCTGTCTTTTTATTGATATAAAACATGGCAGCAGAGCAGGTCTTCATTCTGAATAAAAAGGACTAAATAATTATGAATTTATTTCTGTGTGTAAAACTTATTCAGACAGCTTTGTTGAAGAAGAATTGCACCATTATTAGGAAAAAAACAGTGAAATTGTGTTTTTATTGTTGCAGAATTTAATATTGTTTAGTTAAACTCTTCTGCTGCTTCACTGCTTGTGTTTGACAGATAGCAACCATTTCTAAAGGTTGGAGTCAAATGATGTGCCCATATATACATACGTGTGTGTGTGTGTGTGTATTATCAGGAAGAAGGATTATATTTCTATTATTGTAATTACATTTTATCTAGATGAACTGAATTTGATAAAAGATGTCTAAATCCATAGATATATGAAAACGGTTTTAGTTTTGCATCAACACAAGTGTGAAACAAATACAAACTTCAATTAAAAAGAGAAGCTGCGTGATTCGCCATACAGATGGTATAATTTAACATTTTTGATGTGTTATTATTTATAATTTCAATCATTTATTCATAACAGAAGCCCCAGAGCGTGACATCATATCCTGTCTCTGAACCTCATTGCTGAGCCTAAAATAACTTTGCATGTTTAAAATCTAGTGTGAGCACAGATTCTGGGGAGATTCTTTTTTAAATCATTATCTTGTGTTAAACACACGTGTGTGTGAGAGGTTGTTACAGCTGTGACATCAAATCTTTCTGCTTTTACTTTTCTAAGTGATCGGATTTATGATATTTGCCTGAATAACCAAAAATACTCTGTAATACACTGAAGCCCTGAAAAGCATGTGTGGCGGTGGTAACTATGGAATCATGTTAAAGCTGCAGTTACCATGGTGAATTTATGAAACATGAAGCAGGGTAGCATTGAAAGTGTAACTTGTAACATGAATTAATGTGATTTCCACTAAGATTTGCTGTGGCTGTGACCATTGGGCAATGTCCTGAATGCTTGCTGTGTGAGAGTGATGTGGCTGTATGGAGTTTAATGTTTGTAACCATTCTTTAACTTTTTAGTTTTGATGATTAATTATTTTTAACTGTTACTGTTTAGCACACATACACACACTGAGTCAGTGTTAAAATTGCACATATATACCTCAATACAGAGCAGAACAGCCCTGGACACACACACACACTATATGCCATGAAACAGACAGAATTAATTGGTGGTTGTCACGTACAGAGACATCTTCTTTAGTTTCCCGGCGCTCCAGCCATTGTCCGTATTTCTCTCACACACATTGTCAGAAGGAACATGAATGTAACACACTGTCATTATTGGAAAGAAGGGATAAATTTAAATTAAAAGAATTAACCATCAAAATACCAAACGGGTCCAGCATGAATTCTGCCCGTTGTTGGTTGTATGGTTCCCTAAAGAACCTTTAACATCTGTTTAACAAATTTTTAACAAATGTTCCTTTGAAATGGTTCCTTTGAACTTTTGTCTTAATGGTTCTTTGGGGAACCAAAAATGGTTGTTCTGTGTCATCATCAACTTCATCATTATGATGTTTACTTTTAAATGTTTTTAGAAAAAATACACCTAAATATTGTTCCTCATTGTGTTTGCAGGGGCATGAACATGTGGCTTTCTGAGATGAGTTCTTCAAAAACACAAAAAGCAATGGTGTCATAACAAAAATGAACAAGTCATTTAAAATAGTATTTCTATTAAGAAATAACTTATATTATTAGGCTTAATATTTATTTAACACATTAGAATGCTTTGCCCCATCCATAGACCCCTATTATAAGTGCATAACTGTAAATGCATGTTTTATTAATTTGTACACACTGTACTGAGCGATAAACAGTATGTCACAACTGCTGTTGTCATTATAATAAAATGGTGGTGGTGTTTACAAACTCTTAAATGACTGCAGGTTTATCAGATATGATGTATATCAGATATATTGTGATGTGGTGATGATGTAGACAGGCCATGTTTGAGTCCGGCTCACCATCATTTTATTTCTCCTTTTTTGAGGATTGTCCAAATATATCAAAACTGTGTCACTGTCTTCTGTTTATAAGAGTCACATGCATCTCTGTGTGATTCACCTGCTAATGTATGTATGTATGGAGTGTGTGTGTGTGTGTGTGTGTATGAGGAGAGTGCATTAGACCGATATTAACCTCAGAGGTGAGGCGAGTATGTCATGATGAGAATCACCCACAGTGCTCAAACTCTTTTTAATTAAATCCTGAACCGTGGAGCTGTGTGTGTGTGTGTGTGTGTGTGTGTGTGTGGCTCTCTGTGCCAGGGTTTGACTAATGAGTCGTCCTGTTGGTATCCTGGTCACATTGCACCAGCGCAGTGACACCGGTGTGCTGAGCGGAAGGAGACGGGAGAGTTAAATGAGGTTTTCCTCAGAGATCCGTCAGGGGCCTCAGTCTCGACTTATCTCACCCGCCTGAAAGATGCTTGTCCCTCATTCCACTGTCAGTGAGGAGAAGAGAGCATTAATACCGCCTCAGGTGTGAAGAACAGACAGGAAATAGATGGACAGAGAGAGAGAGAGAGATCAAAATAAAGGTGGAGCGAGGTGAGAGAAGTGATCTTTTGCAAAGCTCCGCCCACTTTGGTTACTGTTGCTTGCTCACACAAGCTTTACCAAACACCCAAAGTAATGAATTCACAGCACAGATGAGATGCTAGTTTGATGTCATTGTCATATTAAAGATCTTATGGATGTAAGTTCCTGACAGCATTTATTATCTGACATTAACTCTCTTTATCTTAGGGATAATATTGATGTTACAGTGTATAATAGCAGTGTATATTAACATATTTTTTACAACTTCGATTAAGCTTCATTTCAAACTATCCAAAAGCACAAGGCCTCTATTACTTAGCAAAACAACATAACAAAAGCTGTAAAAATATGGTGGAATGTAAAAGGCAGGAATGGTCAGTAATGTTTTTAAGATGTAGATTAATGAAGAAGTTGAGTTGTGTTGATTCACATTAACATTGAAGCTTCTACAAACCTTTTGTTTGTTTTCATTAACGGTAAAAGAAGACTGGCAGACATTTTTATCTTGGTGTGTGTATTTCTGTGTGTGTGTGCACGTGTGTGTGTCTGTGCGCATGCATTTATTGTGGGCATTGATTTTTTTTAGCCTGAGATTCCTAAAGATGAATTCATCTGACTGAGCAGCAGATCGGATCAGATCTTTAAATCCCTTAGACAATCGCTCCTCTCCTCCCCTCAGGATAGAGGGATGAGACGAGCAACAACGTGGAATATTGGGGGGGGGGGTATTGCGATGCTCATCTTTTCATTTCTACATACATGTTTGGCAGCTGTTACGAATACAATTTAAATGAAGTGTCACTCGGTCCCCTACACCTTAATTACATCTGCCTGCCTGCCTGCCTGCCTGCCTGTCTGTCTGTCTCTCTGTCTGTCTGCCTGTCTGTCTGTCGTCTTTTCAATTTCCCAAAACAATCTGTTGCATACATCAGATTCTTTGCTTTTTTCATAATGTGACTGATTATTAATAATTTGCATTGGTTTTGGAGTTGTTTGTTTCTGCTGTTTTTTTCAGATTTATATCTGCTGTTAAGCTGAAACAGTATCTCGTGTGCAAGCTCTTTGTTTCCTGTGAGTGATAGCCAGCATCAATAACAGAGACCTTGTTTGCTGCCTTGAGTCTGTGACAAGCGGATACATTGTGGCACCACAGAGGGGCTTAACTCGATCTGAGTGGCCCTAAATTTATTACGACCAATAGAAGGCCTCAGGGGAACCAACCACAGCTCCTGATTGGCTGGTGAGATTATCAGCTCTAATTGGATGATTGTTACCCACAAGTCCATTCTCTCATTATGGTGGCCGTCGTGGAACTGCCAGAGGTGATGAATATTGAGCGGCTGTTGTGTCCGTCAGCCCACACACAAGCATGCAGAAATCAACAGATCATTGTCACATTTTCTACACTTCTTCACCTTAATTGGAGCTTAACTGATTTTGGAACTGGCCATAATACTTCATTTTAGCTCTGCACTGAGAGTTTGGCAGTAAAACACAAGCCAGCCGTGTGTTTGTGCTGCTGTGGGTACAGAGTGAAAAGAATAGTGCTGGTTTAAGATATTTAAAATACCAGTTTTTTTATCTCTGTTCTTTAAGATTTTTAAGAATATAACTTTGTTTTTTTCTTCAAACTATCTACGATGCTTTAAAAGAAGTTTAAAAAATGACTTGCTTTGTAAGAATGTTGGCTAATGTAATGTTGGCTGTAACCCGCATACAGTATGCTAACATTGAGTCTTTCTTTCTCTCATGTGGATTTCTGTGCAGTCAAATTCAGCTTCAGATGTTTTTGGTTAGACGGCTATCCGAGATATTGTCTGTCCGAGATATTGCAAAACTCCAACTATAGCTTCCCAGCACAGTTTGTTTCCTTCTGCAGATGTAGTTTGTATATGAACATTAGATTTAAGACAGCAGCCCTGAAATGCTTTTTTTCATGCTTGTTGTGAAATAATCTGTATCTGTGAAACCCTGTTGAAATCTTCAGCCCTGAATATTCTCAGTTTTCTGCGCTGGCATCTTTAGGTTACAGGGTCCCTCCATTAAAACCTTCAATAACTCCACCTGTCCATCTCATCTCCACGCACAAAGCCACAGTGTCACCATGGAACTAATATCTGTGCCCTTCATTCACAAGCCTGTGCTTTTATTTACCCAATGACCCCCATCACGGTTCAGAGGCACTGATCCGTGTCTGCGTGAACGACGGGGTGAGCGTAGCTGCGGTCCGATTCATTTCAGCCCAGTGTGGTGGGGAGGAGAGGCTCTCATCCAGCCCACACTCATTCAAACTCATTTCTTTCAGCGCCGACAGATCAACCTCTCGTAAGCTCACTGTACGGCACCCAGGCCTCCGTTCGCCGACCGCAATCGTTTTAGCGAGGTTGCGAAACTATTCCGTGGCTTGTAGAGTAGACTTTTGGCTCGCTTATGTATCTTTTGGGTCAACTACAATAATAACAAGCGGTTTTGCCAAGCACCCTTTGAAACCATAAAATGTAGCTTCTTTCTATGTATTGGTTTTGGCAGCGTTTGCAGTGTTGGCTGCCTGTGCTCTCAGCTGTGTTTGAATGTGTGGGCTGCTTATGCAAACCCCGCCGGAAACACAGAACACTTCAGTCTCTGACTCTTGGCCTCTTCAACTTCGCTTCCGCTTTTGTTGATGTACTGAGAACATTAGCTGGCTGTTTTTGGCTCTATCACCACCTACTGTTAAAGGAAAAGTTCACCAAAAATGAATATCGTGTCTTTGCTTATGTTCCAAACATGTACTCACTCATTTGCTTTTGTGGAACATGAAAGGAGACGTTTTTGAAGAATGCAGTGGGTCAGGTCCAAAATGTCAACAGGTTTGTGTGAGTACCAGACCCACATCATTAATTATTAATTACGCTAAAGCTTGTATCTAACCAAAACAATAACAGCACATCATGTTTGTTACTAGAAATGGCAGAGCATTGTGCTGTCAGTTACAGTTTCAAATATGGACATGGATTATAGTAAGTCTATCACATAGGTTCAAACTAAGACCCTGTATGTTGATATACTGTAGTATATACTTTTGTCAATAAGCAATTCGAACTACATGCCTTTAAAGAAAGCCCTTGGATTTGAGCCCAGTTTGTTTGAATCCAGCCTCAGGGGATAGAGGTATGTGCTAAATCTTTCTAAGCGCTAAAGACTCAAAACTTTCCTCAGCCGTCTTAAGATGCAGTTGTAAATTTAGCGCGTCATCTGAAGAGGCCGAAACGGCGACGTGACTACATCGCTTTTATTGGTGTAATTCTGCACACATCAGATATCGTTTGCGCTGGTGTGGGCACAGTAAACAAAAGCACAGAAAGAGCTGTGCAGGTTTTTCTTTCGCTCTGACAGCAGAGGCTATCACTTCTGTTAAAAGAGCGAACGGCAGAAAACGGACACTCTGACGCTATCTCTCTTCCGCCTCAAGCCTTCGTTCTTCCTTCTTTCTTCCTAACAAAGCACCAGCGCCTCTGTGAAAGGGGCCTGTCACCCCAAATAAATGATCTGTTTTGAGTGACTTCATTACAATAGGACTCCTAAATATGGACTTCTCAGCCCACCCTAGTTGTCAGCTGTGGGTTTGATGGGAAAGATCTTAGGCGGGAGGAGGGCGGAGCCGGAGTGTGTGTGTGTGAGTATGTGAGAGTGTGTGTGTGTGAGTGTATGTGTGTGTCAAAAACAGCTGTAATTAATAACCTGTAAGACTGAAGTTTGACTGATTTAAAGGGCAGAGCAGAAGGACTGAGAGCATTCACAAGTAAACCTCACTCACAGGGACACCTGCTGTGTTTTATTGTTACTGATGAAGTGATACAGTGCTGCTCTCTGCAAAAGGATGTTAAACAATGAGACATAATGCATTTAATGAGATTTACACTTAAGTGAGAAAATCTGCTAGCGGAACGCACAAATAAACATTTCCTGTAAACATGTTCATTATTCAGTTTTGCTACGTTTTTTACATAATTTTTACAGGAAAATAAAAAAACTCATTAATAGTGGTGCTTTTCTCTATATACTGACAAGCAAAATTAACTGATAGTAACATTAAATGAGTTCGTTTTTAAAAACATTTTATGTATATATTATTCATGTGTACTGTAAATTAATATTTGTTAATAAGTGTAGACACTGTGAGTGAGTGTAGACACACTGTGAGTGAGTGTAGACACACTGTGAGTGAGTGTAGAGACGTTATGAGTGAGTGTAGAGACACTGTAAGTTTAGAGACACTGTAAGTGAGTGTACAGACACTGTGAGTGAGT
>JBAJNP010006616.1:0-25046 GCA_036877545.1 Yasuhikotakia modesta | reverse complement strand
TGTGTGTGTGTGTGTGTGTGTGTGTGTGTGTGTGTGTGTGTGTGCCTCTACACACATACCTTTAACTGTTTCGACAGCTGTAGAGATGCTGTCAGTTCTCCACGGTCTCTGACTGCCAGATGTTTCAGATGTTCAGGTTCGGGAGAGCAGAAACTCTTCATCACACTCATCACCGTCCGGACGGTTGAGTGGCATCATCTAGTGTCTGCTGAGCGCGTGCGCGTGCGCGTGCGCGTGCACGTCTCGCTGTTGGAGATTCACAGAAACTCACAGCATGAAAAACTCATTTCATTTATTTAAAACTTATCTTAAAATGTAGATTTATGATATGTAAGTAAGTTCAGTAATTTAAGGCCACAGATGTGACGAAGACTTCAGATAAACGTCACTTCCGGATTTGTCTTAAAGGAATGCGGAAGCTGGCGAAGGAATGCGGTCCAAAGGTCCAGATCTCCCTTCTGCCGAACCACACGATCATTATAACACCATCTGTTCATCTTAATAACGACATGATCGGTAAGGAAGTTGTTCTGTGTCATAATCGTCATGTGATCTGCAGCGGTGATGTTTGTCAGTGACATGAGAGCAGCAGGACAGGTGCATGTGTGCTTATGCTCCTCATCCATCCGGCATGAACTCTAGAAACAAGCTGCTTAGATCATATATCAGTCACTTACCATAATCCACAGAAATGTTCCACATGTTCAGGTAACACACGTTTAATGATCATTGTCAGCCTTTACAAAAAGGTTTATTTAAATGTATTCAGCTTATTACTGAAGTTTACTACTGTTACACTTAGACCAGTTTAGTCCAGGCAGTCTTAAAATAGTACAAATAATAACACTAGAATAATATTAGAACTAAAACTAATCTGAAGAGATACATGAAGTACCTCTTAGATCTAGTTTTCTATTGTTGTGAAGGCATTCATTGGCAGTGACTAGATTTTAAACTCTAATAGACTTCATTAATCTCTGTGCATTTCTTACAGTTGCAATGACGCGTCTGTTTGTGTACGGCACGCTAAAGTCTGGTCAGCCCAACAACTACAGGATGCTGGAGGACTCCAATGGCACAGCGAAACTCCTAGCCCGAGCTCGAACCGTGGACCGGTACCCCCTGGTGATCGCCACCCAAAACAACATCCCCTTTATGCTGAACGTCCCAGGGAAGGGCCAGCGGGTCCAAGGGGAAATCTATGAAGTGAATGAGAAGATGCTTACGTTTTTGGACCAGTTTGAATGCTGTCCTCACTTGTACCAGCGCATCCTGATCCAGCTGGAGGTGGAGCAATGGTTCCGTGCAGGTGAAGATACTCCAAAGACTGGAAGCATCGTTGAGGCCTTTGTGTACAACACCACCACACACAAACCTGAATGGCTTCAACTGCCAACATATGAGATCTATGATAGTTCTGGAGACCACGGCCTGAATTATGTGTGTCGTGAGAACAGAGGACCTGATTAAGATTCTGTACGTAAATACAGGGTAAATATTATCAGAGTACTGAATAATCACCAGTTTCACATACAGTTAAATGGTAATAAGAAGGCAGTCCAGCGCTCTTCACAGATGATCATAATACTGTACTGTAAATGAACCAGGAACAAGAACAATTTTTGTGATGTTTAGTTTGTGAGAAACTGTACAAAACAACTTTAAATGCAATACTTGTTAATCAGGCCAGTGTCTGTGGAGTTTTCTGTATGTGTGCAAGTTGTCAAACTTTATAATAAAATGTAAAACTTTTCACCTTCAAACAACTACTATAAAAACACAACAAACACAGATCATTGAATGCGGATCAAAATGCCTCACAGAGCCTCGAGTGCAAGTGATCACATTTCACCCCAATATCAAATCAGTTTTTGCATAAAGAAACTTTAACGATTTTCATGATAAGCACATTTTCACAATTTTCATGATTGTAATGCAACACAACTCATCAACACAACATCTACAGTGTGTTCTTGCAAAAGCACCTTGCTATTGTATTATTACATGAAAAATATTTTTTACAGTACGTTTTATAAATGACTTGGAAAAATGTGACTTTATGCAGAGACAGTTTTGGTGTCAGTTTTAGTGAAACACTAGCAGCATTCAATCAAATATGACTGTCATTTCTTTAAAACACTGTATCCAGACACTATTTCATTATTGTACAGACAGCAGCACTGAGTTCAACATCACAATCACCATGAGACACAAAGCCCAAATCAACACATTTTTGCGTTTTTTTATTCCACAAACATCAAAAATCTGTGGCAAATACAGGTAACATTTTATTACCACAATCTTTTCAGTAACAACGTGCAAACCAGTTAAATAAGTTTACTTTAACAGTACATTGTGAGAAATACACTTAAAACTTCACAAATCCTTAATATCAGAGCCCCAGTTTTCCTACTTTTATGTGAGAGTCATCACAGATACAATCAGCAGGAGCAAACATCAGCCCTCTCACAAATATCAGAACCAGCCACCAGAGGTGATGTCCAGGTCTTCCTCAGTATACAGGGTTCAGGAGCTCAGAAGGTCCTGGATGGCCTTCTGCTGGGTCTCGTTCAGAACCGAAACACACCGTGTCCACATACCTCCCGACGCCTGGCAACAAGAGTCATTTTAGAACCACTGCACTGCAAACAAACTCATGCAGGAATACAAGCGACACATCAACCACTGCAGGAAAACGCACTTGTACTTGACGAATAACGCTGGACAAGCGTTTACTGCAGCCATCACCAGCCTTGATCGATTCGTTCACAACACCGTCAGCAATGATGGTAAAAATCTTGGGAAGGTTTGTGTTTTCCAGCCCGAGAATGACCGGATTGTTGCTGAAAGAAAAAAAAACAAAGTTATGAAACAACCCAACAATAGCTTCCCAAACTCCATGTCTCATAGTAGTCAGTTAACTCACCTTTCAATGAGGTCACACAAATAGTTAAAGGCATGGGCCGCCTCCTCCTTATCCTCATGAAGCGGCAGCCAGGACAGCCAATGAGGAAGCACTTCATTAACGTTGATGCACTCGGGTCGGTACTTCATGACTTTGCCCACAGCAGAGATGCAGTTCTCTGTGGCGTTAGCGTTCTCTTTCGCTCTGGAGTCTGGAGCTTGAATCACACCCACCAGAAGAGGAACGGCCTCTGCATGAGCAAACGTAACATCATTACATCTGACTGAAAATGACAGAAATTATGACGTGCCTCTGGAAACTCTCCACTGAAGTTCTGATGTAGTTTCAGGGGTGTTGCTATGGAGGTCTGGATGGTGCGGTGTCAGTTGCTGATTCACACAAAACAAGCAAAAAACAACAGCACACCTCATCACAACTCTCAGTGTAAACACTGCTTGTGTCTGAACCGGGTTTGAGTGTCACCTGTGAAGGCAGGTCTGTAGCTTTCTCCTCCAAACTGAGCCATGACGCCAACGCCGTACGCGGCCGCCTGCCTGACCTCAGGGCTGGAGTCACAGAGCGATTGCATCATAGGCCGCAGGAAGAACTCAGCGTACTTAAAGGAAGAGGGGCTGCAGTGTTCGATGACATCATCAAATATACACAAACCCCACTGTCTGTCTGCCCAGGGTCTGTGCGGACACTGGCAGAAACACACAGTGTGTTTACAGCAGCACTGAGGATCAGAACACACACACTGCTGCAGTCTCACACTCACAATCAGACTGATGACCAGCTGCAGCAACTGCTCAAACCACGGCAGAACTTTCTCTCTGTGGCTGCAGAAGATGGAGTGCAGGACGTCTGACACTTTGGTCAGGATGTAGACGTCATTCTCATCCTGAGACACAGATGCGTTGAGATTAATGAGCAGTGCAAGGGCTGAAGAACGTCACTGAAGAGCTTCAGAGTGACTCACCTCATCCTGTAATGTTTCCTCCACCTGCTCATCATAATCTTCATCCTGCCGCTTCACTGCAAAACAAACAACCTGCTGTGAAAATATGCACAGCCCAAGAAACGAGACTCTGGTAAATTATGTAGCATTCAAAAGTCACCAGACACGGACCGAGAACTTCCATCCAGAATCAGATTCAATGAGGGTCACTCACCTTGTCTGAGTTCCTGGTTTTTAAAGTGTTCCTCTAGTTTGACTTTTAAAATGCCTCCCAGCTCTTCAAAATGCTCATTGCTCAGGCAACCGTCTCCCATCAGCTCAACACACTGAGGGATTTAACAAATTTAACATTTGCATTTTCCTCCTCTGTAGCAGCATTTTTAAATCTCTGAAAGAACCACTGTTATCTGATACATCAACAGGCACATTTTGCATGAACAACATAATACTGAACGCCAAAGCCGCTTCATACATATTTTAAACCGACCATGTATTTTGTTACCTTGGCGAATGAATGCATGATTTCTGACAGCACGTCAGGGTCCGGTTCGGTTCCGATGGCTTTGATCAGTGCGTCACACATGAAGTGCCACATCTGAGTGAGGTATTCCGGACCTTTGACCCGGGCGCACTCCAGCAGGAGCGGCATGGACTCTGTGGCCGCCATACGCACACCTGAGATCAGGTTAAAGATCCAGCAGAGAAACAATACTAGTCTATTTATTACCAGCTGATGAACCAAAATCAGAATCTATTCAAACATGAAGAGTTTGTGTATCACAGCATGAGTGTATCACATAGGTTTACAACAAACATCTGATCATCCGAGACGTCACTCTCAGGGATGAACACGATGAATCCTGTTTTTAACTCTTTCTGTGCTGGTTTACAGAGAATGACTCTGGACAGCATTGATGATGATGATGTCATAAAGCACAGATTCTCTGTGTGGTACACAACCCTAACTCCCTCTAGTGGTACACAGAGAAATCACTGAATGAAATCATTTATGTTAAAACACTTTGAAAATGTTTGGCTCTCCAGGTAACGTCATGTTGTTTTTTGAGGTGCTTGGTGTAAAGAGAACCACTGTCATGAAGGATATCATCATGAAAGTAGAACTTCAGCAGAGGAACCATCAGCCTGACCACCTGCTCCGTGTACTCAACAAAACCTTCTTTCAGCTCTTTAGCGTAACACACCTGAGAACAAACACAACCGTCTGAATAGAAGAACTTTCCTTTGGATACAGTTATGGACGCTAACTTTGAGATGGTTTCTCACAAGCATCTGACAGGCTGTGGCCTTCTCCTCCAGTCCTGCAGTCTTGATGCCAAAACTCTGCTGGTCTCCAAGATTCACAAACTCCCATCCATCATCTTCAGACATGTTCTCCATATCCTGGGCTGGGGAACAGACAGAGCATGTATGTCTTCAGTCTGATGTAACAAGAAAACATTCCACAGTAAAGCCCAACCTTAAAGAGCAGGCCTGTTACTGGACCTAAACAAGTTCTCTTTCAAGGCACCATTATCTTACTGGCTACCGTTTACAACTGCATCCACATTATACAGCAGTAATTTACCTTTATTCATTGGGCAAATGCTTCTAGCTAAAGCTACAAAGTGCACTCAAGATACCATTTGATCAGTACATGTGCTCCCAGGACTCAAACCCACAACACAATGCTCTACCGACTGTACTAAGCTACAGAAAGCCTAAACAAGCATCACTCGACAACTGCTGTAATCAGTTTTACGTGTCATGTTGTCTTACTGTCCAGGAGAGCCACTTCAGGTTTGATGGAGGCCGTCTTCATCAGAGGTCCCATCACCACAGGCAGGTACTGCTGGAACTCTTTACCCAGAATCTTACACATGCGAGCCCAGGCTGAGATCATGTAGGAGATCTGGGCACAGAAGAGTTGAGTGAGGCTCTGCAGCAGACATGACGTCACAGCATTGATCCAACTGTACCTGCGGATCATCATCCTCCAGATCGCTGAAATGCGTCTGTGTCCTCAGGAGCAGCTGCATCACAGCAGACGCATCTGACATAAACTACAGACAAACCACAGACATGTACTGATGTGAACTGACAACACATATTTCACAGATAAACCTCATCACTCGGGTTTGACTGCAGACGTTTGTCGTGTTTGGACCCTTTGAGACACACCTTGTCTTTGCCCACAGCCAGACCAATGAGACTGATGCATTCAATAGTCTTTCCTCTGAGTAGGCGGAGCTCTTTTTGGACTGCGTTCTCCACGATGTGCTTGAGGGAGGGCATGAAGAGGTCATAGTAAGGTACAAACTTCTCCTCAGCAGTGTCGGCCACAGAAGCGATGGAGGTCACGACCTGTTCCAGCACCAGTTTGGTGCCTTTCTGGATCAGCTAAACGAGTAAATCCAGAATTAACAATTAACTCACCATAAACAAAAATTCCTCTGAAGAGTCTGTATAAAAACATAACATGCAGATTATTTATAAAAGAAGCTTTTGCACAGCACAGCAACAGATTCTAATGACATCTGAATCCAGGGTCAATTGAAACTCAATTTAGCAAATTAAGAGAATGAAGACTCATTCATTTCAAAATTGAAGTTTAAGAGACCCCCAACTCAGATCAAACTAAATCTCACCACCTTTACTTTGTGCACCTAAGAAAACAAAACACAATGAGGAACTGTGACTGATGGACCTCAGCGCAGCAATGAATCATGGGTACAAAACACTCTTAAACCAAAACCAACGAATGTGAAAATGCAGAACAGCACCTCCTGAAGTTTGGCCACCATGATGACCTGCAGGTGCTGCACAAGGTTGTCTAGATAGGGGATGAGAAGGGATTTGGGACAGTCCTCTGTGAAGTTTACGAGGGCGGCGGCCGCATGGGCCTGAACGCGTGGGGTCGACTGATCCTCCATGGTCTGCAGCAGCGCAGAGACCACCTGCAGGAGGACCACAGACACCAGCCCGTTTAAAACATAACAGTACGTTTCTCATCATGGATCGTTTACAAGTAAATTGAGGTAACACCTTGTCATGAAATTTCTTCTGGAAGGTGGGTGCAAAGTCGGTGGCCATCTGTCCAATGGCATTGCAGGCGGCGTAGCGAACTCTGGGGTGCTGCAGGGTTTAGCAAAGAGGCTCATTCTGGCATCTATATGTGCAAAGACACTGAGATTTATAGACATTAAAGGTTCCTTACAGGATCCTGACAGAAGAGCAACACGAAGCTGACAGTCTCGCTCAATATGGCCTCCATTTGTTGGTGGCAGCCTTCGCCAATAGCAGAAAGAGCCATCAGACCGGCATGCCTGTACTTCCAATCAGCTGCAAAGAAAGCGTCATAAGAATGTTATACGGCAGACGCGAGCACACAATCAAGCAGAGTTCTGAGGTGTAAGAGCATCTCACTGTTCTGTAACATCTGCATGATGTGCTGTTTGATCACGGGCAGAACTATTTTTCCTCCAAGGCCACAAGCGATGCGGTCCAGAGCATTTTCAGCCGCCACTGCGTTACTGAACGTGAGGGGAAACACCATTATTTGTAACAATGACAGATTGGTGACAAGGTTTAAAAGAACAGACACGCCTGATTACACCTTACAAACATTACAGGTAAAGTCACTAACAAGAGCTCCAGTGAGTTGAGAGCAGAGACTGAGACAGTGCAGACCTGTCAAAGTCATCATCCTCCAGTTCATCAGTCACAGCCCACTCTTCATCCTCCTCCACATCCACCATCATACTCAACATCTGAGGAACTGAAACAGTCACAAGGACAGTTACAAGTTCTACAGCCAAATGACTGATGGACATGAGAAGCAGCTGGACAATATACAGTCTTATACAGTCTGAAGATAACTGTCAGGTTCTCTCACTGCTCTGAACGACGGTGCTGGTGTGTTTTCGGAGCATGGCAGACGCGGTCTCAGACAGAGTGACCATCACCTCCAGTGCCAGCTGTCTCTGCATGCTTGTCAGGTTCGTATCGGCACATAGCTGAAGAGGAGAACCACCGTTAACTGTAACGCACACATCAGTCTGCTACAACAGCCACAATCCCAGGAAACAGCTGCAGTGTTCTGAGTTTCACTTTAAATGAGGACACTAACATCACTAACATTCTGAGGTTTCTGACAGTGACCCGTGGATGTTGCACAGAAATGAACACCTTAAGAGCAGCAGTGATGAATGAATGCCATCAGAACCTTCAGCTGACAGCACTCATTAACTTCCCCTTCAACAAACTAAAGGAGATTCTGAATATAACTCAGCTGCACTGGTTCAGCTCGGATCATTAGACACTTTAGATGTCAGTACCTTCAGGCTCAGCTGCAGTGTGGCCTCCAGGTGTGGCCTCAGGTATCTGGGGGCAGTATCTGCAATTTCCACCAATGACTTCAGTACAGAGTCATCACCACGGTAACAGGATTCATTTACCACCTGATGGGACATAAAAGTAAATTCAATCAGAAACTATGAAGAAACACAAATAAACATGAAGTCCAACCCCTGGGACAGAAAGACGGGGTTTTGGAAAGCAAAAGTGAGAAGATCACCTGCAGGATGGGGGGCAGAAGATCTGAGAAGTGCTTCAGCAGGGCCGTGTTGCTCTCATTAGACAGGATAAAAGATGCAGCTGCGCATGCAGACAGGGATCGAATCTGAAAAACAGATTCCTCCATTAGAGCACAGATTTCTTGAATGACCATCAAACATGTTTCAGTCTGGAGAGGATGAATGAGACCTGTGGGTTGGCCTGGTCCTGCATGCACTGCACCAGCATGCGCTTAATGACCTCCAGGTAATGTTGCTGCTGATTGCCAAAGATACCTGGAAAATTCCTGGAACAAATGCATCCAAAATGTGTTAAGAGAGCAACTGAAAAAAGTTCTATTTTTGTCTTTCATTTATGATGACAGCTGCTGGCACAAGCAAAGACCAAACAAACTCTGTCCCAGACAGTCAGTTACCAGAAAACATGCAGCGCCGCTTCTCTGAGGGCGACGTCCTGCGAGTTCACTGAGTCAAAGAGGAACTTGAGAACCTCAGGCCACTGATTGTTCCCATCATCATCTTGAGACAAAAACATCATCATCAAGTCAAAAACACTTCAACAGTGTTTATCAGCTGAAGAAGTGTAAACCAACCGACGAGATTGCGAGCGAGCTCAGCGGTGATGTCACAAATCTTCCTGCGGATGTTGGAAGAAGATTCGGTCTGGATTCCAGCAAGCAGCTCTGTCTTTACAGCCGTCTGTACGTCAACGGCCAGACTGGGATACACCTCCTCAAAAGAGGATGACAGAAGTCGCCTTAACAGCACAGCCGCCATCTGCTTCACCTGAGCAAAGAACATCCAGAACACAAGACCAAACACAAGCCTGAGAATGAATGATGACAAATTGATGACTGCAGCTTCATGTCAGGAGGAGAGACGACAGATAGACTGCAGGAATAAGTTCTTAAACACTGCCTACAGATAAACACCACAGAGACGGCAAGAGCTCAAAGCATCTAGGGACAAACACTTCATTCTGTAAACTGAACCAATGAGACAAGACATTAGTCTATTTTGTGAATACAATTATGGCTGAACTCATTATGTAAAGAAACCTAGGACAAACAAACTCATTTAAAACTGAGTGCATGAGAATGTTTTAAAGATATCTTTAGTCCGACCACCTAACTGCAGTAATGCATTTAAGGGAAAACTTCTGTAAAGTAATTCTGTTTTTTTATCCTGGCTCGTCATGTGTTAGGTTTCACACATCCATACATGTAAACCCTGTGTAACATGTTCACCTGTATATTGACATGGTCAGGAACTTTACTGAACAGTACATGCAGGAACACATGACACCACAGATGAATGCACACACACGTACGCACCTCCTCTGTGGCTGATGCATCACCAACAGCCTGCAATAAAAACGAGATCTTCGTCTGTCCGGGGATGCTGTCATACGTTTCCTGAACAAACAAACACAAACACTTGTTTTAGTGACACCCAGCTGCTTCACTGCCCTTATAAACTGTTTCAGTCTGACTGCTGACAGCTTTAAAACCCGTTTACTCAGAATGAACGAGCTTCTGTGGGTGTTTTGGAGTCAGATGGTAAATGTTTGTTGAGAATGTCACGTTGAGATGAAATGGTGGCACACAGAACATCATCCCTCATGTCCCACAGGCTGTGTGGGGAAACTTTTTACAGACCCCGGACGCCAGCGACCCTCCATGCAAAACTAGGGGCTATAATATAAATGTACACCGTCACAAGCGCTCACCCCACATCCGTGACCCGTCCCGGGTCCAAAGTATTTCCATGACAGAAGAATGGACCTCTTTTGTGATGGAGACGAAGCGTGTCGCGTTACTGGTTAATGGCTGAAATACAAGGAGGTTTTAAATATTCATCCTTATTCTAGGACATGTCATTTAATGTCACACTATCTACGGTATAACTACTGCTGCGTGTCTTCACACTGAAACCACGTATCCAGGGTTCACGGAAAGGCTGAACATTTAACGGGACCGTCTGAGCAGCTCAAGCCGAGCTTCGATCACCTGCACGCGGTTAACGGCGCCGCAGCACCCGCAGCACACAAACGGAATTAAACCGGCAGTACGACGCGTCACAACGCAAACCATGACTGAACACGACGGCGCTGCCCCTCACAGCCACCCGTACCTCAGAGCGCTTCCTGGCGGCGTTGTCGCGGTTCATCAAGCCGCTCAGCAGGACGTGGAACGGCCGCTGCTCCGCCATCGCCGCCGCGCTCAGCCTCAGACCGGCGCAGAATGACGCCCGGCGGACGACGCGCGCCGTGATAGACGTGATTGGCCGGTCAGATCATACTGTGATTGGTCTCTCTGGCTGTCAGTCACAATGACGCGCAACTATTGCGCCTCCTCGTCTATCCATTGGCGGACGTTACTGAGCAAGGCGGGTAAAGTCGCGGTGGGCGTGGCCTGTTTGTGATAATGACTTTAAACTTGTTCTCGTTCATTTCAGCTGTTAGTTTGTCTGATTGTTACTCTTCTATCCTGCTGCTTAAAGACGTTCTTACGTACAGAAGACTGTAACTAGCGTTTAAAATGTGCACGTATCTGATATATCTGCAGTTCAGCACTAGAGGACAGAACACGCACTGATGCGCGCATCTCACCCAACATCCGAAAACACATTCATTTTATCCACTCAAAGTTATGACTACCTGAAATGTATTAAAATGAAAATAAAGTTCTTAAACTGCATAAAATTATGTAGAAGTGATTATAAGGGGAAACAAAGATTTTGTTACAGTGCTGAAACTTTAACAGTGAAAATTAGTGCATATTTGTTCCTATATGAAATGATGAAATATTTGACATCAAACACAGATTTGGGACCAGCTCTCCACGACCCAGTGCAGTGAGAGATGAGATGTGGAAATAGCACTCAGTATTTTGGCAGCACAGTCAAACCCCTGTGGGGTGTCCTTAAGAGCTGAGGGCAGTGAAACAGACGCACTGAGAGTCCCTGCAGAAGAGCTACCCGTCCCCTCCCTGCAGATACAGAATACAGGTTAGTAAAGGAAATCACTGTCACTTTAAAAGTTGCTTCTGCAGCTGAGCACCTTTATGTGTTTAAGTGCTTTTAGTAAATCAGAAGCGAATATCTTAGCACTAAAACATTGCTTAGCTATGCCTTGCTTTCAAAAATGCTTATAGATTATTACATTGTTTAGGAAAAATGTCCTACCATTATCTAAACCTCAAAGCAACAACACAACTTACTTAAGCAACGACATAGCAACACCCTGGCAACCACCTGAATCACCCTAGAAAGCATCCTGACACTGAGATCTGAGATCACTTCTGTTCTCTTCATCTCTGTGTGGGGTCTGATCTTGTCAGCAGCTGTCTCTTGTGTATTACATAAGTGTGTAATGTATGAGGAGATGATGAAGTATTTATAGATGTGAGCAGCAGTTATTATGATTGGAATTATAGTCTGAGGTGTGATGCGTGTATGCTAATGAAACCAAACTGAATCTCTATAGAGAAGTGTTAGAAGCGAAGCATGTGTGTTCTGTCACGGATGTGGCTCCACACACACAGCTTTATCAATATGAAAAGATGTTCTGAGTCAGATCTCAGATCAGAGTGAAAGGTTCCTTTAATCCCTCTGATAATCCATCTTCTGTCAGTCTTGTGCTGTAATCCCTTCAGAACACAGCAGATCACTTTATCTCTGAACGCATCAGGGAGATCATGTTTCTACGAACTGCAGGTTTCTCAGCTGTCCCATTTAAAAGCCTAAAGGAGTTCTGTATCATTTTTACAGTAAATGGCAGGGATGTGATCACGTTTACTTTACACACTGTATTTTCAGACATTGTTTCATGGTGTAAGCAAAAATAATGTCCTTATAGCATTACAGACATTAAACACACACAGAGTAAATGGAAACTTTTTCCAGCATGTTTATGGAGTAATAGAATTATCTTGACAATCACACACAGTCTTTAATGAAGCATTCAAAGTGATGGATGCTTCAGTCCCTCTGGTGAGAATCACAACAGCACAGTCAGCAGCAAACACAGCAGTCAACACAACTCTGTAGCTATATTATGGTGGATACTTTAAATATGTCAAATTATGCAAATTAACAAGTCATTTTTTGTTGCTTCATTAGGCATAATATTTTTAAAGATACACTTTTAAAAAAGGTCAGAATCATCAATCTGTGTTCTATGTCTCTCAGTTCACTTCATCTTTAAGGTCTTTGTGCTTGAAAAAGCAAACTGACTCAATTTTAACTATTCAACTAGTTAACGATTTCTGAACACAGGACTAATCTGTATTAACAACTATAAGCAGCTATTAGATAAATTCACACTCACCGCTGTGAATAAAATGATTTATTATTGTGTGGAAGAGGGGAAATGTTTTCTAAAGAAACAGAATCAATGACAACAGTTAAAAGGCATTTACTGTATGTGTCTATTTCATTACTGAATCTGAACTGCTGTAATATTCACAAACAATAAAGTTTTTGTCATGCAATGAACATCCTGTAAGTTTGGCATCTTTTATATAAACTACACCCAATAATATAATATAATATAAACTCCACCCAGCCATCCTGGTGTTTCTTCCTTTGTACATTTCTAATTGTGGATAATTGTGAAGCAGATCTGAATGAAGAAACTGAATCTGATAATATCAAAACACTAAAGATGAGACAGATGAAGAAACGTTATCATTGTACGCGAATGATGAAAGAAACAACAATGAAACAAACTACCAAGAATGATTATAAACTGGACCAGCAGGTTTGGTGATCCTGTGACTGTCCTGAGAAAGCTGTGACACCATCGGTTCTTCTTGTCTGGTTCTTCTAGATCAAACAGAAGCATCCAGGAGACCTGGAACTGATAATACGGTTCTTTTATGCTGCAGATGCTGTGTGTGTTTCTGCTCGTGTCTGTTCATAATATTCACAAAGATCAAACATCACACAAACAGTCTCAAAGTGAGCCGGCACTTTCCACCAACAGGGTGCAGAAAAGAGCTCAGAGTCAACATACTCTGAGGGTTTTCATCACATTGCTTACTAATTGTGAGAGATAAATATAACATTACATAAAGTCCAGAAACATCTTTCTACAGTTAATCTGGACAATATGATTTTATTTGCTCTGGGGTGGAACAGGCCAAAATAGTTACACGGTTCTGAAATTTCACATTGAATTTGATGTTAAATAACAGTTTTGCTAACGTAACAGTCACACTAGAAAACAGACAGGGTGATTGTTCAGTTATTGCTGTATTAAGTGACATGATTCAGTGTTTGTGTGTCTGTGGAAAGTGCCAATTAGCATTTTAAACTCTGCTGCTATACACTCTGTCATGATGCATTCCATGTTTGTTATACTACATTATCAAAATACTATAATCTGCAACATTGTGTATTGGGCTGCTAAATCACAACATGAGAAAATCACTTCAGCGGATTCAGACATTTTAGAAATCAAAATGGACACCAAATGCTTTCCTGCTTCCCTAACAAGTGTCCCTCAAACACAGAAGAAACCTGTGCACAAATCCCAGTGTCTGATCTGTGTCACCATCGCTGGGGCTATATGGAAGAACAAAATGACATCTCTCTGGCTGTTTGATGGCAGTTTAAGACATCAGGTTCTATATGTGCAACACAAAAGCAATCAAGTGAGAACGGTGTGAAATTATCAATTCTTACAACCCCTCACCACGTCTTACATTTCCTCAATAACATATTTGCATCAGTGTTGTGTTGCATTAGGGCACATACACACCAGATAAAGACAAACGACTGGTTCCCAACTGGTGGCTTGTGAGGAAAAACATGCTAAAAGAAAATAATAAAATGCAACTAACAGCTTAACATAGAACAATAAATAAACTTTTATGGGAGGAGAAGGTTTTTCTTATATTTTTGAATTTTGATGTCAAAGATGTGTGTCTAATTTGGGTGTATTTTGGCACAAATCCATGTGTCATGTTGTTACAGATATACATTAGACAAGCTCTAGGACTGCACTGCAGTGCAGTGTAAACACACAGTAAAGATACAGTACATTTTAATAATTTTACTTTTTTCTGGGTCTATGCAATTTATTGTAAAGTTATGATTTAATTTCAATGTTTGATCGCTTCTGTGCTGCGTTGCCTCATGACCAGTCAAATCTGGAGAACCGGTTGAGAACCAGTGAGCTCTGGTATGTTTATGCCCTCACTGTGTGTGTGTAAGCGGATGCTGGTTTCTCCATGGAAACAGTATCTGAGACAATCTCTTCGGATGAAATCTGCCCCCATGTTCCACCTCTTGGAAAAGGCCGGGAGTCAGTTTTTCACTGTACAGTGCAGGAGGAGCAGCAGGGCTCTTCTTTCTCAGGTTGAGAGGTGTAGTCCATCTGCCTCACAATCTCAGAGAACAGCTCATCCACCATGTTCTTACTCTTGGCTGAGGTCTCCATGAAGGGACAACCCCAATCCTCAGCCAGAGCCTGGCCTTCACTGGACGAAACCTCACGCTCATTCTCCAGATCCACTTTATTCCCCACCAGTATCACCGGCACACGCTCATACCTGAGGAAACATCAAGAAAAACTCTCCTGAAAACTTCGAATGAAACATCAGAAGCAAATGATTCCACTGTCAACATCTGAGCATCAGAGCAACTCTACAATGATTCCTGCCTAATGATCAAACACAAATTCACATATATTTGCTATTTCACAACAGCTTTGAATGCTGCTCATCCAATCAGAATTTAGAGTCAGAAGTGCATGGTTTAGAAAACTTTAAACTTTTATCAACTCTATCCATTACAACATTTCCACATAAAGTTCTGTAATGCTCCGATTTAAAACCTCTTCAGGTTTGTGTAAAATTATTCTACTGTTCATCACATCTCTACCATCAGAGCTATTTTGAGGGCAAATGTTTAATGCTTTGTTTAAAACCAATGAATGCACAACCCAATGAAACTGCTTGGTGTTAACAACGGAAACATGAGAAACATGAGAGCTCCTCTAGAGTTACTGAACCAACATCTGTTACCTGGAGTTAAAATCATTAAAGCTGAAGCGCATTTGTTGTTTCATTTCCTTGAATATTAAAAGAAACTTTTGGGTCACACTTTAAAATAAGGTTTCATTGGTTAACATTGCTAAATGCAACTTTACAGTCATAACAACTAATGACCAAATAAAGAAAAGACATTCATACACGGATGTTACTGAAAACAGGTGGGTGTGTGTGTGTGTGTGTGTGTGTGTGTGTGTGTGTGTGTGTGTGTGTGTGTGTGTGTGTGTGTGTGTGTGTGTGTGTGTAACAATACAGAACTTGCTAATGATGGTAAAGTACACACTTTTGAGTATGTACTAAGCAGAGACAGCATAATGAAGTACTTCTTGCTTTGTAAACTCACTGTATTATCTAAACATAGATAATTGAAGATGATATCTATGATTTATGACTGAATTTATATGTATAGGACATTTAAACATATTACTTATAACTAGAAATAACTGGATCATGATTTTACTCTCCACACCTCAGCAGATCTGGATGGCAAACGACACAGAACAGACTCATGCAGCAGACAGCTTCAGTTTGGTTCAGTGATGCTGCTTACTCACATTCTTCAAACGTCGCCTCATCTTTTCTCAGATTAATGTCTCAGCAATTAAACTGAGGCATTTAGTGTGAGCAGACAACAACTCTGATTTTACTGTTTGTCTGTTAAGAGCCACGGTTCTACAGTTTGTCCCGCGCACTGAAAGGCCTTAATGTCGACACAGTTACCCAGTAACAGTTCAACCCTTAGAGCTTAGAAACACAAAAACAGATGTGTTGTCTCCAGAGACAGCACAGGAAGCAAAGCATGCTGGGATGCATTTGGCTATAAATGCTGGTCGAGCCACATGCTGATCAGACTGGAACAAAGAAACATAGCTGTTAGTAAAAACAAAACCAGGGGAACGTTTCCAAACATCCCTAAATAAAAACGGGTCCATAAAGTCCAAAAGTCATTGTACTAAAGTTATAACTGTCCACAAACTACATTAAAAAGTCACATTACAACAATTCAAATGATCTGCATACATCACATTTCTGCCATTATTTACTCACCATCAAAACTGACATCAGATCAACGTATCATCTATTTTTAGCAACACAAACAGTCAGGTTTCCCCTAAAGAATTGGATCAAACACAGTCTCACCTCCAGTTCTGAGAAGTGACATTCTACTGGGATCCATTCTCGGACCACCACCGCCCCGCCCCTGAGGTTGCTATGAAAGCAACATCAGATTTATAGGCCTTGCGATCAGACATGCCAAATGTATGACATACTTAAAATTCACTGGTCTGTAAAAAGCTGCTGTAGTTAATAAAAGGAGGAGTGCTGTGTCTACAGGTGTGTGTATCTAATAAACCTAAATACAATCGTACTCCTTGTAATACGAATAACTAAACACGAGTGTAAACACAGTGTGTCTTTAAAATAAATGTCACGTAGCACTTTACATTTAATACCAAATGTTTGAATGTTTTTCATTTCTACACACTTCTAAAAATGACTTCAGAGACAAAAACAAGATAAAAGCTCTTTTAAGGCTTAATATGACAAATATGACTAATATGACACATCACATTTCACTAACTTGTGTTTTATTATTAGAAGTAAATTGATGGTCTTCAACATTAGACACAGAGCAGCTGAACTTTTGGACACACCTACAATTCCTCTTCTCAGGGTCTCACTGGCAAAAGTCAAACAATCCGTTGGGTCACCAGCATCAAAAAGCTGATGCGGATCTGATGCAGATCTGATGCGGATCTGATGTTTACTTGACTGACAACATCATATTCTCGTTTATATTTTGGTGAGTGTGCAAAACTCAACATTGTTATCATTGTTAACGTCTGCTGTCTCAGCATGCTTTTCTCAGTCTTTAAATGGCCTCCTGTAGATTAACAGGCGGTGCCAGAGGTTTAGAAAATGTTTTTTGCAAGTTGCCAATTGACTTTATTGGGCACTTTGACTTACAGGGGCATCAAGGGTCTATTGAACAGAGATATAAAGTGTCTTTCTGAACAGGTTCAGATGTGCGACTTTCTCAGGAGTTTCATTCCCGCATGCTAATTGGTCAATGACTTCATCACAAAGCGTCACATTGTAGTTTTTACTTTTTTTACTGTAAGCTACAAAGACTTTAGGTTGACATTTTCCTGAAAATGTGCACTAATGATGTCACTCTGCACCAACCCACCTTTCATCACTGATGATGTCACCACTGACTCATGAGCTACCGTGACGTCACTGCATCATGTAAGAGACTGTAACAAAAGCACTGATAAAATAACATCAAAACAAATGGTCCAAATGCAACAATTATGTTGAAAATGCCTAAATAAGAACTTTTGAACGCCTGTAATATTTTCACATGAAATGATGACATGATAATTGAAGCACCAGAGCGCTGTATCTGAGTGTTTGACTTCAGTTTGACATGATTAATCGGGTTAGATTTTAAAAGCAATGTGTTCAAACCTTTTGAAAGAGTAGGATATGGAAGAACAAAAACAAAACACCATCTGTCTCCATGCTAAATTATGGAAAGATTATAATAGAAGCTGTTTCTCATTTGAGGCAGTTTAACAGACCATACAAACAGAATCATCAGCAGCATGTATTTCATCATTCCGGTGCAGAAACATTTCTAGTCTAAAGAGAATAAAAACTGAGACGTCTCGCGCACTGATGACGTCAGAGGGATCCCTTGTGTCGCAGCATTACAGCGGTTCTGACGTCTAACGCTGCAGCAGCGTAACGGGAAATAACGCGGACATTAAACTCTCAATAACCACCAATCTGCTGTTCCGTTCCTTCCCCACGTTGGGCTGATCCAAAGTGTTTAGAGCCCGAGCTGCTGTTACTGTACGATAAAACCACGGCGTTACCTTTTAACTCTGATGATCTGGTCTCGCATGGGCTTTATGTCTTGGAAGCTCTGCTGGTTCACCAAACTGTACACCAGGATGAAGCCCTGGCCGTTCTTGATGTATAGATCCCGCATGGACGCGAACTGCTCCGTGCCGGCCGTGTCCAAGATCTCCAGCACCGACGGCGACGAATCCACCTCGATCTCCTTGCGGTAGAAGTCTTCAATGGTGGGGTCGTACTTCTCGATGAAGGTCCCGGTCACGAATTGGACGGTGAGAGCGGACTTTCCGACCCCACCGCTACCGAGAACCACCACCTTATACTCGCGCATCGCGCCCCAACCCGCAGCCGACGTGACGCGCGTTCGACTGAACCAGCTAACAGCGTCCGATCCGATCAAACGCAGCGGGACACATGCGTCGGGTATCACAGCAGCGGACGAGAGGCTGCGCCGTGGCCGCTGGCCGCATCGCAACGCTCACCATAGACACACATAACGGAGGCGCACAAAGAACCACTGCGCGCACTTCGTGTCACAAACCGACTGCAAAAGCATCTTCAACCCAACATCTGCTTACAGAAATCAGATGTAAAACGCCTGTCGAACGACTTTACATGCGTTTTAAGTTAATACAAACACTGCGTAACGCGTTTTCCGGAACGCTTATTTGGGTCCCATTTGCAGATGCTGGCGCATTTTAAAGCAACATGCATGAGTTCATCTAGCCGGCCTTAAATATCCCGCATCTACATCTCACGGCGCCCGCGCCCGCCATACTCTCGGGTGGAGACCTGCTGGAGCCGCACCACCCTGCCTGGGTTCGAGGACAGACAGCCACCATTCTAAGTGATGGCCGGGACGCCCAACAGGCGCTCCGGACCGAGGTGAGCCACGCCTCTGAATGTGCGTCAGCCGGCTTTTACTGTGGTGGGCGGGACTTCCGCTATAATAATCGTTGTGATTGGTTACACGTCGCATCAAGCGACAGACAACAGCGTGAGCGGCAATGACGGCGGAGATGCTGTTCCTATGGCAACAGCGCGTGGCCCGCTCCACCACCTGAGATAGGAGTGCGCACTGATGCGCCACAGACTGTAAACCTTTACGGTATTTTGGCACTGAAGTCACACTTTCGGTGTCATTGCATTAAATGCCAGAATCGAAGCAAGCAAATGAACAAAGGTGTGCAAACCAATGAGATTTTCAAGATTTTCTCAGACCTGACTAAGCTTGTTGTTTTTTGTTGTTAAACTGTTCCAATGTAAGTGTATTTATACCTTCACTACAGCACATACACCCACTGCCATGACAACATTCTGTAGATTCCAGTCAAGCTGAAACTGAGCTCAGTGTTCATTCTGATCTGAGATCAGAACCAAAGGCCAAATTCACAGATAGATCTGCAGCCTTCTGGTGTAACGTCCCCATGCCAAAACCCAGCTGTCTTTCAGAAGGTGGTCTCATTTCTAATCACCCAAAACAGCCATTGGAACCTATTTTACTCGAACCTCAGCCTGTAAGCTCACCAAATTACTTCAGCAGTCATTTGACTTTTCATCATTATAATGGACATTTTGTATGCTGTTGTCATGAAAACATCAATCAATGTGACATTTAAATCATTTAATTCAAGGTTACTGACTGTCTGAATTGTGAATATTTCTCCCTACAGTGGTTAAACAGAAGAACTTCCCCAATGACACACTCAGCAAAATGTCTCAGCTCATGAAAGGTTTGGTTTCACGCTCAAGGTGTTTTGCAGACTTTTGAGCAGTTTATTTATGAATGTGTATTTTACACTTTTAGAATACAGACGTTTCAAAGCTAATTTCCACCGACTCTTATAATCTAAATTGGTTGTTCTCATGACAGAAACTGTCTGTATTTTTGTTCTGATAGAGGTAGATTTTGCATTACTGACTCAGTCTTGTATTTATGATATTCTGCTCATCATTTGATCCCATTTTAAATGGTTTTTAATTGTCTACCAGTCATTTGTGTAATTCAGGCAATGCTGAAGTCTGAATGACTTTATTTCTGCATTTTCACACCTAACAGCGACAGGAAAACCCAGATAAACAAAGAGTCAGAACAGAAGCGCTCAGCCATAACAGCCATGATAATACATACTGCACCTAGTCCGTCATAGATATTATAGATATTTATATTATTAATAAGTATTTTAACAATGAGGTCCTTTACAAGCAGGAAATTAAGTCTCCACTTACATACATCAATACAAACACATATTAATGTCAGCACAATGCTAGTAACACCTTTAATCACATGAATGCAAATGAGATACTTGCCACAATGAAAAACAACGTCCCGTTGTAGGAAGTCTTTATTTCCCCGAGTGGGAGGGAGAGATGTTTAAAACGAGTTCGGTTCTGTAACCAGTGGAACCAAATGTTGCAGGTGAAACATCAGAGAACATTGTAAGTAGTTAATCTTCTTTATGATGTCAAACTTGTAGTTTTTTTAAACATGCATTTAATGTCTAAAGGTTTTAATGGAAACATGATTTTTCTTATTTTGTCTTATTTTCAGCAAAACTATAAGAAATGAATAATAAACTGATTGCTGCACTGAAATCTGTGGCCCCTTTTCTTGTTCATAACCGTTTTTTTTTTTATTATTTCCTCACCTCCTGCAGTGAGAATCATGTCCACTAACTCTCTGACTGTCAGCTGCACCAACGTGGATGATCTAGTAAAGCGCTACTACCTGCCTGTCATGTACAGCGCCATCTTCATCGTGGGCGTGACGGGCGACATTGCCGCTCTGCTGGTGTATGTGACCAAAGTGCGTCCCTGGACAAACGCGACCATCATCATGGTCAATCTTCTCATGACTGATCTCCTGCTGATGGTCAGCATGCCCATCCTGGTCTACTACTACACACTGGACGACTCGTGGACGCTGGGCACCGGCATGTGTCGCTTCACGCGCTTCATCTTTCATTTGAACCTGTATGGCAGCATCCTTTTCCTCACCTGTCTGGCCGTATTCCGGTACGTGGCAGTCGTTCATCCATCGCACAGGGAGAATATTAAGAAGAAGCGCTGGGCCGTGTTAGCCTGCGTGCTGGTTTGGCTCGTTGTAGTGGCCTTGATAACTCCTATATTTAACCAGTTTGAATTAGACAAAACCAGCAACAAAACCACCTGCCCGGACCTTGCAAGCAGCGAGATAGAATTTGTACGGCGGTACAGCTGGGTGTTGACCACACTGGGGTATCTGTGTCCTCTGGCCGTGGTCAGTCTGTGTTACTGGCGCATCATGAGGGTGTTACGGACAGGCCCTCACACAGGAAGCGTGAAACGAACAAAAGCAAGAAGGGTCATTGTGTTGATATTGCTATGTTTTATTTTCTGTTTCCTTCCTTTTCACGTGCTTCGAGCTTTGAGAATCTACACAAAGAGAAACTCTGATGACTGCAGGCTGAAACACGGGGCGCATGCTGCGTATGCGATCTCACGACCCTGTGCTGTTCTTAACGTCATTTTCAACCTGCTGCTGTACACGCTATCAGGGGACTGCTTTAAACACGCCTTCCTGGAGCTGTTCAGGTGTCAGCGCTTTGTAGCAAAGACAAAAAAGATCCTTCAAGTGGCTGTGATCAGCAAACCCACACCTGACGTACAGTAACCTTCATCACTTCAGTAACATCCTTCACTTTTAATGCAAACACTGTAATCGCTCATTTATAATGTGAAAATATTGCTGACCAATGAAGGCGATTCCTATATTTTTCTTTTTAAAAACAAATTTATGTACTACTGTTAGAACCCACTGCTAGTTATGTTTGTAAAGTTTTTAATAGAAAAATACTTCACATGCACTATTGTTTGTATACCGTACATGTACGGACATTTAAAATTAAGATCTGAAATATTTTGTAAAGTGATGTAAACATAAATTGGCAAAAAGGATGGGAGACACAGTATGAGATAATAAACAAATGTGTGGAATAATAAACAAATCAGAGTGTTTTTGTTTTGTCACAGTAGAGGTAATTATTTTACATAACCTGACTGAGGTGATTGTTGTTCATGCAGAAGAACAACTCCATACAGCACACATCATCATCATCTTCATCATGTGTGTTTAACAGTGAAGAATCACTCAGGGTTCACTCACAGACCCAGCAACTATTTCCTTTGGGTCTATGAAAAGGAAATAACAGGGAAAAAGATGTACTCTGGTACAGTGAATACTTCAGATTCCCTTTGTTGTTCTTTGAAAGAGGAAGCAGATCTTACTACCTGTTGAGTTTGAATAAAAAAGAAAAACAATGCTTCTGCAAATTCGTCTTACTACATGTTTTGTGTCCAAAGTAACTTTAACTCTGTACAACAAAATAAAACCTTTGTTTACCTTGGGATTTATTGTGGAGTTTTTTTACTTTGGAGGAGCTACCATTGAGCTACAGGAACACACAATACTCTACCATTGAGCTACAGGAACACACAATACTCTACCATTGAGCTACAGGAACACACAATACTCTACCATTGAGCTACAGGAACACACAATACTCTACCATTGAGCTACAGGAACACACAATACTCTACCATTGAGCTACAGGAACACACAATACTCTACCATTGAGCTACAGGAACACACAATATTCTACCATTGAGCTACAGGAACACACAATATTCTACCATTGAGCTACAGGAACACACAATACTCTACCATTGAGCTACAGGAACACACAATACTCTACCATTGAGCTACAGGAACACACAATACTCTACCATTGAGCTACAGGAACACACAATATTCTACCATTGAGCTACAGGAACACACAATACTCTACCATTGAGCTACAGGAAAATTAAAGCTAAATTACACATATCTGAAGAGAAAGTGAAGCCTCTGTGTTCACACAACACTGCACAACAAAATGTTGCTGTCTGAAATTCAGAATATTTATGTACAAGCCAAACAAAAAACTTAATTAACTTAATAAACATCACTTATACCTCACAAACTATCTAAATCTGTTCTTTTTTCATTCATAGAAATACAAGCAGCACAAATGTGACTGCATGTAAACGTCATTTAATAATTTTATGTACTTTTCATAATCAGCATAGAAAAAAAAATATGGTAGCTAACATCTAACACAACTTTTAATGATGTTTGTTTAATGCATGTAACTGCAACAATTTTGTCATTC
This sequence comes from Yasuhikotakia modesta, assembly GCA_036877545.1. Taxonomy (NCBI): domain Eukaryota; kingdom Metazoa; phylum Chordata; class Actinopteri; order Cypriniformes; family Botiidae; genus Yasuhikotakia; species Yasuhikotakia modesta. The sequence continues at coordinate 1,500 of JBAJNP010006616.1, read as the reverse complement.
CCTTTGACTTTTTTCACTGACATATGAAATAATTACGATTAAATATTGTTTGATGTACACACTGAACATCAGTCAACACTTTACAAGAGCGATAAACTCATCTGTAAACTCACAACATATATAAAACATTCAGATGTAAAGGCATAAAATACAAAGTGAAAATTGGCTGTTCATTAGCTAAGCGCTCATACTTACAGGGGTCAGGGGTCTTTAATGAACTCTTCATCTGATGACGATGAAACTCCCGCAGTCGCCCGGCCCGAGAGGGTCCAAACATTTCAACTTACCAGCTGCATAAACACTGACAAACAAACACCACTTCCTTCAAAACAAACACACAATACATGTTCAAAACCCAAGACATATATATAAAATAACGCATTATGTCACACTCATTCACTGGCAGAAGGTGGCAGCATCACCCTTCATACAGCTGGAGGTCCCGGGCATCAGCAGAGGCTTTGACACAATGATACATGTCCTTAGTTCTTGTTTAATGAGCGAGGAAATATGATGTTAAATATACAATGTTAATACATGACAGTTAATGCTGCTTAACACCTGATGTTAATACATGACAGTTAATGCTGCTTAACACCTGATGTTAATACATGACAGTTAATGCTGCTTAACACCTGATGTTAATACATGACAGTTAATGCTGTATATGATAATAATACACCTTCACACTGTACCGTTCAGCGATGTGTCTCCATCTCCATAGTTTAGTGCGTGAATGTACTTACTGTCCAAATACATGATCACAATAAGACCTCAGTTTGTCCACAAAAAGACTGAATAAAGGAGAAAACGGAATGAAAGAGTTGTGATCAGTCCCTCTTAATGGTGGATGAAGAGAAACTGATGTTAAAGTTCAGACACACGTGCGTTATACAAACGAGGAGAGGAAACCTGAGATGAAGGCAAGAGACCGATTCACTGAACCGATTCACTGAACCGATTCACTGAACAACTGTTTCAAACGACTCAGGCCATGAACTGATTCCTCGCTTCATTCCAAAGCGATTCGACCATGAACTCCAGCAAAGTGATTTATTCTCTGTCATGTGAAAGCAGCTCGTTAAATAACACGACTAACCCACTGCTAATACATACATCTAGTTAAGAGACTAGTTCAAATAACCCTTATATTACAAAGTATCTGAGGTTAGCTTGGGTAAGTTACCCACACTTCTTGTTAAGTAACTAATAGTTTGGTCTAGTTTCTGAAACGCATAAACTGTTACACAACGTGATGCATGCACACACATACACTGTGTTATATACACATGCACACACATACACTGTGTTATATACACATGCACACACATACACTGTGTTATACACACATGCACACACATACACTGTGTTATAAACACATGCACACACATACACTGTGTTATATACACATGCACACACATACACTGTGTTATATACACATGCACACACATACACTGTGTTATATACACATGCACACACATACACTGTGTTATATACACA
>JBAJNP010006615.1:2756-22746 GCA_036877545.1 Yasuhikotakia modesta | reverse complement strand
ACACACACACACACACACACACACACACACACACACACACACACACACACACACACTTGGATAGTTATTATGGTTGGATTTTACCTTGAGGAGTCAAAGTTCCAGTGTCATTACAACACAAATGAGTTTTGGAAGATCTTTAACTATTATGAACGATCACAAAAACATAAAATAAAGATTCATAAACCAAGACATCACACAAATAAAGCAGATAAACAGACTGAGCTGCAATGAAAGTAATGAGTCACAGCTGGAGAAGAAAAGCCTTCAGGGAAACATGATGTCAAAGCTGGTTCATGATCACAGAAGGAAATAAAGAAATAAACTTTATTTAAATCATTTATGGTGAATGTTAAACTGCAGCTAAAAAGTCATTTTCCAGCTTCTAATTTGTTAAGCCATAAAGTGCAGTTATTAATGGCATCTGATGTCAGAGCGATACATATCTGCATTGTTTGAGGCCAAGAATAAAATAAAACTCTGAAATAAATGCTTGCCCTCAAAGTTGTTCTATTCCAGCGGATTAACAGATAGTGTTTCGTCTGTACTGTGGGGAAAATAAATTCGATTTGTACCTAATACTGTTACATAAACCTCTGCTGTATTGGGAAAGTTTGCGTTGAGTTCTTTTATGTTACTGTATAGTCTGTATTCTCTGCAGATTCATCAAAGCAAAGCGAGATGGTTGAACATCAGAACTTCAGAGGCTGTCATTCAGATGTCAGCTGGAGCAGGTGAAGCCACCAGAGACCACAGACTGTGAAAGAGCAGCAGAACCAGAACTTATCTGAAACACTGAACATGATGAAAGAATGTAAATGAAGGGAGATTTGTTCTACAGAGGCAGATGAACCAGAATTTCATTATGAAGTTCATGCATCTTCTTCCAGTTACATCCGTCTGTTCTGATGGTTTCAGTTTAGACCCGGTCTGCTCTGATAAATATTATTAGATATTTATTCCTGCTTTCCTGCTAAATAATATTCCTGCTTCTCAAGTAAACTGTTACTGTGAGAACGTGTTACTGGAGACGACGCTGATGTTCTGTGATGCGAGTCTGACAGCTTGTTCTGCCTCCAGGCTGAAAGCTGACAGTGGGATGGAGTTCTGTGACATGATGTTTTTTGATGATGAATACAGGAACATCGCGGAGGTGGGAGAGCTGGGTGAGAAATCTCACAAATCAGAACAGAACTCACACACACACGCGTGAAGCTGCTGCACTGAGAGTTTGAACCACTAACTGTGTTTCAGGTGTCCTCTGTGTGGCCGTTCACGAGGACATCTCCTGTAAATTAGTCCATGATGCTCTCCAGCAGTTCGGCACGAAGTCCTGATTGCCGTCCGTTATCATGGAGATGAAGTTTTGCGGCAGTTACAGCTGCTGCAGTATAAGGAAGAATAAATATTTATTCTGTATAAAACACAAGATCTTTGATACATACATAAGGACCATATGGCATGTAACTAATGATAAGTTATGAACTTTATAAAATAACAGTTACAGCAACACTGAACAGTTGAAAACGTTAAGATAACAAACTGTTGTGTTTGAAATGAGGATCAGTTTTCATACAGCTGAAGTTTTACTAAAGTTTACTGTTTATTTAACATCAGATCATGTTCATTTAACATCAGATCATGTAGATGTTCTCAGATCTGACTCCGGTGAACTTCACATTTACAGATAAATAAACCCTCGCATCTAAAATATTCTCACTTCATGTTTATTTACATCTGATAAACATACAAACAGGAGAAACTAGAGTAATTAAACTGACATCAGGACGATAATATGAAACACATTCAGTTTGAGATGTTTCGTGTTTTGGTTGCATAGTCTCTGGTCTCTGGTCTTCATCAGAACTGAAGGGTTAAATATGATCCCACAGAAAACTGTCACTAAAATGATCTGAAGATGTGAATTAAAGTCATGCATGTGTGTGGTAACTGTGACATGGTAGAGAAACAGTCAATAATGGAGCCAGTTGCTTTGTCACAGTGTCCCTCATTCACACTCAAACGTCATGAGTTTGTTAGTGCTGCAACATATTTCACATCAGTGCATCAAATAATGCATCACATTTGTGCAGTGATCTGTACATTTTCATATCAAAAGCATAAGTATAATTAAAACCAATAACTTACAGGAAGTATACCTCACAAAAATGTACTTTGGGTGTGTATAGAAAGCTGTGAAAGAGTGTTTGATGGATAATACTGCCCAAGACCTTCAAAAGCACAATCGGACCTGCACTCTGAAACTCAATCTTTGGTTGCCAAATGAAACGTCACTTTTACTGTGGTCTTGAGACGCCCACCGCCACTAAACACTGAAAGGCTCTTATACAGTTTAAACTGCACTGAAACTACATGTTTCGTTCAGGTTCTAACCATCCTCCACACAAGTACAGGACTGCAAGACCACAATAATAATATAACATAATATAATAATATTATGTTTTACAATGATCAAATTACAAATGTAATTGTCATACCGGATAAGCAGTTTCCAACAAATCATTTCAGCTTTAGTCAAAATTTCTGTCCTTCCACCAACAGTTGAATGAAACGGTGTGTGTTTGGAGCTAAACACACATTAAACTGAGACTATGACTTATATAAGTCTGTTTGGTTCTCTGGGAACGTAGATAAAACTCATTATCTGCTGTCAGCACTTATTGCTTTGAATGTCCATGATGTCTCTGTTACTGTCTTTTACTTTTTACTCTGTTACTGTCTTTTACTTTTTAATCTGTTACTGTCTTTTACTTTTTAATCTGTTACTGTCTTTTCTCCGGTTTAATTTCCTTCATCACGTCTGTGTTTTTCTCCACCTGCTCCATCCCGTTTGATTCTCTCCGTTCATCCTGTTTTCTCTGCTGTCTCTTGACCTCCGCCTCCTCTCTGTCTCTTATCTTGTCAGTTTCTTGTGTCTCATTTGAATTTCCAAACTGCAATTTGTCTTTTAAATTCTCATCCTCCTTTCTTTCCTTATCAGCCTCTTTTTCTTTCTCTCGCTCCCTGAAAATGTCCAGCAACCTGTGAAACTTGGGTCCCCATTTCTCCAGGCCGTCTCTGTCTCCCCCCGTCTCATTCTCAGCCTCGCTCTCGAGGGAACTGAGAGACGGCGCCCCTGAGCCAGACCCCTCCACTCCATATGTCTGCAGCGAGTCGTAGGGTGGCTGCATGGGGTCACAGTTCACCAGGGCAAGCCGGTGTTGTAGAAATTCACCCATTCTGTCTGTCAGAGAACCAACCCCCATCGTTTCAGAGTGTGGCGGTCCCATCTTCCCAAACCCCCAGCCTCTGTCATAAAGCCCTGCCCCTCCAGGTAGGGACATAACCAAGTGTGGCACATAGTTGTGTCTGCCTTCTCCATACGAGTGCATTAATCCAGCAGCCTCTGGGTGGAGACAAGAAGTCCCGGTCAAAGGTATTCCTCCGCCTCTTCTCAGCAAGGTGCCCTGCATTGTTCTGAAGGTTGTGCCGGGACCAAATGTGGTTCGGTTGGTGTTGATGAGAAGATCTGAGTTCTTGTCTGCAGTTGAGGCTGCGGTCGAGTCGTCTGTGGTGGCCGTGGAAACAGACGCCTGACACATTTCATCAGAAGAGAGACTGTTCTTCTGTTTGGCAGCAGCAATAAACAGGAAAATAAAAATATTAATGTCTTTAATTCACAGAATCGGTTGTTGTCTTAGGAAAGCCAATGAATAAACATTAGTGGAAAATGTGTCGGTTTACCTGAGCCTGGTTTATTGTGTGGCTCTCTGAGATGACCTCACTTCCTGTCTTGCTCTCTTTTGGGATACTGTCTGTGGATCCGCCTGTTCCTTTCTGAGTGCTGCAGGTGCTGGTGAAAACACAGCCGGATTCTAAAGCACCGCTGGGCTGGTTTTGGCTGCCGGGCAGCATGTGTGTGGGTTTGGTGAGGTCCAGTCTGGAGCTGAAGTGACCGGTTCTGGGAGCTGGAAGTGTCTGGATGGTGTAGCAGCACCGGCTGTAGAGAGGTGCAGAAACGGAACGATCCAAACCATGAACCCAGCTCAGAGTTCTCACCCCACCCTGATGATCCGGAGAGACCCTGTTACAGTCCAATAAAACACAATATTATAAACGTTATCTGATGATCAAAGACTGGACTTCTCTTCAGCAGGTTTAACACAGTTTTTGTCTCACACGCTGCACACACACATGTATGAGTGATTGTACACATGTATAAGTGCACTAACATGTTGCAGTCAGTGATGGTCTGTGTTCTTCTCATGCTCTTCAGGGCCGTGATGTCAAACGCCGCTGTGTCGGCTTCACCTCCGCCCTCGTCGTCATACGTGATGATGTTCTCTCTGATCTCCTCGTCTGCAGGAAACTGAGGGTCTCGCTTCTGTCTGCGCAGTGAGAGAGAGAGCGCCGCCGCCACTGCAGCACACGGAGAAAACAACACGTTACCTCAGAACTCACACACAACCTAACCAGTGTTGTGCTGTACGACTTACACAGAACTGATGATTATACACACACATATAATTTAGTTTGAATATGTCAATATTTCAATAGAAACATGATTGACTGAAAAACAAGAAAAGGCAACAAAATGATCTTTTATAATAAATAAATTCTCATGTATAAACACTGTCCTGAAGTATATGTTAAATCATTAAAACCTGATTTTTGCTTTAACACAGTTTGTGACCGACACTGAATCTGTTACTGCTGGAATATCGCAGCATGTTTTTTACAATCTTAACATGCCATATGATACCATTAGTGACTGACTTAGTGCAGAAATGAAACTCAGACATGTTCATTAGGAGCCCAAATGACAAACAGAGTGGAAACAGCAAAAGACACACACACACAAACACACACACACACACACACACACACACACACACACACACACAACACACACACATACAACACACACACATACAACACACACGCATACAACACACACAGCAGCAATTTCCACACAAGCCAGCAGGCATCAGATGAAGATGAAGAGGGGCAGTGATGGCAGCTGATCATCACACCAGAAGATGAGAACAGCAGGACTGACCCAGAAGAGCAGAAACACAGGCCAGAGCAGCCAGAGCGGCGGTTGAGCTGAAGGCCAGCCGTGAGGAGCTGGATGGGGAGGGCAAACATGCCGCCTGCCTCTCCCAGTCCGGCCTGAACGCCTCAGTCTGATGTTGTTCTCCTGCCCACATGCCTCCATTCTGGCAGGGACAGACTGTAACGGTAATAGTTCCTGTGCTCCTGAGGTCTGACACGCCGTCACGGAGGATTATGGGTATTTTCAGAGTGAGTGAGGAGGAGGAGGAAGAGCGAGGAAGATGCCTCAGTGGTGACAGGACCACCAGACTCGCTGTGCGGTCTGGAAGGAAATGAAACAAACAATAATTAGAGAAAATACAACTGAAAGAGTTTTTTTGGTTTTACAGGGATAGTTTCTGTCTTTATGTCACAGGGTTGAAGGTGAGGAGGGACGGATGCGAGAGAAATCACCTCCTCTCTCTCTGATGGAGAAGTTGAGGACACTGCTGGAGTCTGCAGGAACACTGAAGTGGATGAGAGCGTTAGCGCTGCTCTGGTCTTTATCTACAGCCCGTATCACCTGCACCACCTGAAACCATAGCAACAACATTCTGATTGGTCTGTCGCTGCACAGCTCAGCATCATGTTTAGACCTGCAGTCAGTCACAAGTTATTTACTGCAGAACTCTTCATAATTCTCACATCGCTTTATTATTAACAGAATCTACTTCAACTTCCTGCACAACAGTTGCTAGGACTGATTTTCAGCTGCTCACAATAATACAAGGTTTCCAAACAAAATGTGAATTGTAAGAACCTATACAGTTGAAACTGGTTGCCAGGGTGTTGCTATGTACTTCCTAAAATGTTCTACGTTGGGTGGTTGCTATGTGATATTCTGTGCAAGTTGTTTCACAGAATATCAGGTCAAGACTGACCTGTCCCACATCACTGGAGTCACACACGGCCGTGCTGTACGGACGGTCAAGTTCAGGGGCGTTGTCGTTTACGTCCAGCGTCTCTATCGTAACCGCTACCCTGGTAACTTGGCTAGGGCTGTCTGTAGATGAGAACAGAAAAGCCTTATGGGTAAAGAGAGAAAGGATGTTTAAAAATCAAAAGCTTTTAAAGCACAAGTAGGCCAGCTGCAACCAACCGAGTGTAAAACCGGCGTCTTCACTGATCTCAGAGCAGCGTTTGCTCTGCTGAGATAAAGCATCACGAGCAGATGCGTCTCAGACACCATCATTACGTAACGCAGTAACATGACGGATTGAGACTCAAAGCAATTTGTGTTTTCATGCCATTATCTCTCTCTCCCCCATTTCTGTTTGCTTGTGTTCATGTCCACAGCTGATGCTGCAGTAATACCGGTTCTGAGGTCCGATTACATTCTGCCTGAATTAATTCAAACACTCGGGTTCAACAGCAGGACAGCGGTTACCTCTCTGTGTCGCGATGACAGTAATGTTGTGCCACTGGTCCTTCTCTCGATCCAATTCTATCACTGTGGTGATGAGGCCGCTGTCAGAGGTGATGTGGAACAGTGCCTCCGGGTCCGACTCCGGGTCGATGGAGTACCTGTGAGGAGAGCCACAGAGAGTTGAGGAGACGTACAGAAGCCGATGATGATGAAAACAGCCGCACACGTCCTGCAGGGACACACACTGAGGGTCCAGTAACAAAAATAAAGAGATAATCACCTGATATTGTTACTGTGGCCTGTATCGGGGTCCACCGCGGACACCCGTCCCACCACACACCCCGGGGGGCAGTTCTCAGACACATCCAGACGGTACCGAGAACGGGAGAACCGCGGGGGCTCATCAGCGTTGAGAACTGTGATCCGAACCGTAGCCCGGTCCTTAAACGGTCCCTGTCTCAGAAACCGCGGGTCGATGGTGGGATTGTGTACCTCCACCGCCAGAGAATATGAGCTGTGGCTCTCATAGTCAACAGCCTGAGGTTTCACACACACACACACACACATCTGTCTTTATAAGCAGCTGTCAGTGCAGAAAATAACCTGCTATTCATTTTCCAGTTTGCATATTTTGAATAGGTTGGAAAAGCTGAAATCTCTTTTCTGTTACTTCCGTCCACACACAGGTTGTGTTTGAATAAACCGCTGTCAGTAATACACATATTTGCTGGCAGAGGTTAGCAGAGCAGATTAACTCTCATTTACATCTGAACTCAGAGTCAATTAAACTGCATTTATTCAGCTGTAATTTCTGTCTGTTAGCGTTTCATTTAGTTCTTTTAACTCTCTCTCTGTTTAAGATATAAATACAGTACTTTTATCTGTGGGGTGGCTATGGTGACAGTTTTATTCTTATTGTTATACTGAGAGATTTTATTAAACAGCTTGATTAGCGTCAATGAGTTTTAGAATTATTTACTCCTGAATTTCCCATCAAAGTTGAATATCTGGAGTGTAACAGTTACATTCTTAATACCACCTTGTTTAATAAAATCACAGCCTCTTGGTTCAGTCCGGTGAGGTTGAAGGTGTCTCCTGCATCTCCATCCACAATGCTGAAGTCCATCCGTGCGTTTTCTCCCAGATCTGCATCGCTTGCTGAGACTCGACCGATCTCCAGCCCGGGGACGGCCAACTCTGACACGGAGAACGACCACAGACCTTCAGAAGAGAAACAAAGTGTGCTGCAAATAATCAGGCAAAAACACATCTGTGCTATAAAATCAACAATTACAAAATAAGAATCATTATTCTTATTACACATGAATCTCTGCATAAACTCGGTGCGTTTCAAACGGATGAGCGAGAGTTTCAGTCTCTGCAGGGTCACGCTTCACCCTCCACAGAGACGTTTGTCCTCAGCTGTAAGACAACTTAATAACTGCTCTCCCTTCTTCCTGCATGGCGGGCCGAAAAAACAACTCTAAAAAAACCTCTTCAAGTCTGTTAAACTTAATTACAGACAACAAATACCTCAGACGATCTGCCGCATTCATTAGGAGTGTAAAAAGTGCTTCTTCCTCACAAGAGACTCACATCATATCGTTTCATGATCAAACACAGCAACTAAAATATAACCCTGTTGCTAAGATGTTGAGAGTGGTTGCTAGGATGTTCTAAAGGCTCCTTACTGGATAATGAGGAAAAAATAAGAGTTTGTTTTTAATACTCTTCGATCTTTAGAATTATCCTTCAAAGTTTACCATAAGATTTTATTATAGTTTTATCATCCATCAGTCAAAACATTTTATCTGTATTTCATCTGATGGCTTAAAAACGTAACAGCACCTCTGCTAAATAAACTACAAGACCTGGAGAGAGAGAGAGAAATAAAGAAACAGAGATGTGGTGTTCCTGTGGGGGACGTGGGTTAAAAAATAAATCCATAATTATTAACTCCAGAAAATCCAAAAATGCTTTTCTAATGGAATGAGTGAGTGAGAGAAACAGAGAGAGAAATATAAAAAGAACATAGTGACTTCTTTTAAAAGCCTGTCTTTTTTAAATTAGCATCAGAAGAGAGAATGAATCACACAAACAGAGAGAGAGAGAGAGACAGAGAGAGAGAGAGACAGAGAGAGAGACAGAGACAGAGAGATGGTGTGATTCACCGGAGGCAGTTTGTGACAGCTAATAATCTCTAACATTCATTACAGCAGAGAGCAGTCAGGAGACACACTGTGAGAATTCAGCTTCACCATATTTACACAGTTACTCAGAGGAGAGACAGACAGAGGACAAGAAAACAACAACATGAGGAAACCTCAGGAAGAGTGAGAAACAGGAGAGACGGGAGAGAGACAGTGTGTGTTAATGAAGAGAGTGAGGGGTGACGATGTGATGTATGTCTCCAAGCAGTTGTTATGAATTATTCATTCTGTGGATTTGATGAGACCCACAGAGACGACAGACAGACCCAAGCGCTCAGAACAGGACACAGCACAAATCATCATCAATATTCTCCATCATTAACACACAGATAATCTGCAGAATTATGATGCAGCAGGAAACAGCAGCATCTCATACACATCGCTGTGGTGTTTGTAATAAACAGCGTGTGACCCTGAGGCTGTGACACAGTGTGACTGTGGATTTCACACAGCAGCCTGTGGCAGCAACATTTAAACCCTTAACAAGGACAAGAGCCTGATGGAGACAACTGGTGCACTTCCTGTTGAAACAAGCGGTTGAACAGGACATACAGAAATTCCTGCTATCCGACAGTCTTTAGTTTAGGACACAAAGCCAAACCATGATTTTCTACTTTCTGTTCTCCTTCTAAAAAGCATTTCACTGAACAAACATGAAGCCCCTGGGCAGAATATGATGTAACTATCATGTTGTGTTTACTTACCTGGAAGAGACTTTAAAAGTGAAGCAGTTAAAAGTTTGTATAGTCAGCCTCAAAGCTAACAAACTATTCAACTTGAAGCCACAAAAACTGTAGGAAATAAAAACTTGTCTAGTCATCTTTGTTGTTGCAAACAGTGCAAACAAATCCTTGTTTCAGACCAACGGAGCAGAAAATACCAACTGAACGTCAACCAAAGCAACAAACATGAGTGTGTTTAACACGTCACTATTATACTTCAGTATTAGTTAACGCTTACTTTAACTTTACTTAACCTTTAACCTTAACCTGTTCCCTTAATAGTGCTCCCTCAACAGTGAGCATCTCCTTAATCAGACACAAGCTCTAAGAGTTGCATGGGAAAGTAACATATTTCAATAGTAATTTCAAACACAAGTGCGGGACGGGTTGTGTTCACATAAACACACAACAGGTGCAAACAGAGTTTGTGGGTACAGAGTCCAAATGAACAAAAGTGTTCCTATAATTGAAGCCACTCTGATGCGCTTTAATATTCAACTAACCATATTACAAATTTCAAGGGAAATAATCTTATTCTGCAATCCAGAGAACTGATGGAATCTGTGCAGCTGAGTAATTGTGTTCATTATCTTCAGCCAGTGCAGGTGAGAATCAGATCACAATACAACACAGACACACTCAATACCTCATGCCAACATCTTATGTCATCATCAGTGTCTTCACACAGCCTCTACGCTGCCAACCAATCACACACACACACACACACACACACACACAGTGTATGAGAGTAAGAGCTGAACACACTGACTCTGAAAGAAGCGAGGTGGGTTGTCATTCACATCACTCAGATGAACAGTGACACTGGTGGTCCCTGTCAAACCCCCCTGATGCCCCCCCATGTCTCTGGCCTGAAGCACCAGCAGATGCAGCGACTGAGTCTCTCTGTCCATGTCCGGTACGGCTGTACACACGACGCCTGAGAGGAGAAACATCACAGATTAACTATCACTGCTGATACCGAACAACACGTTCGGTATCATGTTTTAATGAACAATAATCTAACAGAACAGAGACCTGACTGTGGGTCGACAGTGAAGTACCGCTGGCCCTGGATCAGTGAATACACTAGTTTTGCACTGTTGCCATACGCCGGATCATCTGCATCTGTGGCTGTCACCTGAATAACTGATGTGCCTGGAGAAGAAAAGAGAAAACACAATGTTGAGATGAGATGTTTGTGACAAGGGTTCACAGAGCATGTGGCTCTTCATCACTCCTCCAGTGACAGCAGTAAGAGCATCTGCGTAAGCAACAGAGCATCTGCAGTACCGATGGTGGCCATCTCCGGCACAGTGGCGCTGTAGGGGCCGCCCTGGAACACAGGTGGGTTATCGTTGATGTCCTGCACACGAATAATGAACTGGGATGAAGGCTCCAGGGCCCGGCCCGTCTGTCGGTCTGTCGCCGTGGCGATGAGGCGGTACTCATCCTTTTCCTCACGGTCTAGAGGTTTGGTGATGTGAATGTTCCCTGTTCTGCTGTCGATGACGAACGCTGATCCCGCCCCTTCACCTTTTAAAATATATCTGATTCGTCCATCTCCCCTGTCCACACTCGAATGGAGCTGAACAACAAAACAGAAAAACACAAAACACATTTATATATTCCATTTTCACACTCAATATTTTATCATACGATCACTGTTGGCACAAAAACATGTTTATCAGATTAAAATAATGTAGGAACATTTACAGCAGTCTGTGAAACAAAACAAATGTGGCAATAAATGCATCTTACATACAGTAACAGCTCAGCAGGGTTCGTGAAATCTGTTTCCTGTAATATTCTTGTGTTAACAACATCTCATGAAGATAATGACTGAGAACCACTGACTCAATGTGAGTAAACGCTGAAGTAATGACATCTGTTTGTTCTCCTGTGATGAATGTGACTGAGCCTCACATTCATCACAGACCAATAAAAACAACAAATGTTATGTAACTATCAAACTATCATTAAGTCAAAACATTCACTCCTGCTAACTTGACATGTTAATGAGATCCAGAGTCAACAGGAGGCATTTAAATGAAGCCCAGCGTTTGTGTTACATAGAGAAGAAGGGCATGTGGTTTGGCATGAGGTGTGTAAATAAAGACAGAATTTAAATTCTGGGCTGTGATAATAAAACACTTTCACACGTTTCAGTGAACCCATAACTGCTGCTTGAGCTCTGGCAGCCTGACTGACTGGGGATCAGTAGGAAGGGCACCATTCACCTGCGGCTTATAAAACCTCCAGAACAGTCTGATATGAGCAGCACCAGGTGTTTTAGGAGCGATAGGAGACTTGTGATTGGCCAGGCAGAAAATTCATTCATTCAGCCGACCAATAAGGGCACAAGGGAACTGAAGAACATGCAACACAAACGTGGCAAATAAAGCGGTAAAACCTCACGCTACACTAACACTGCTGTAGTTTTTAAATAACAGCGTTAGGCAGCGTTTTACACTGAGGTATGTTACACCGTCCTCACACAACCCGAGTATGTGATGTGATGCTGAGTATGTGACATGATGTGATGCTGAGTATGTGACATGATGTGATGTTGAGTATGTGACGTGATGTTGAGTATGTGATGTTTGAGTTACAGTCATTTCACAACACTCCAAACTTCAGTAAAAACATCAGATTGTGTGTTTAAGCAGAATATTAATTTTATAAAATTGCAGCAAAAACAGGTGAGAAAAAAACAATGTCCTATAAAACTACTAACAACTGGTGACATTCCCACATCACATCAAGTATTATTTTGCTGTTCTTTTTAAAACACACACTCCAAATCCATCTGTGTTGTCCTTATCTGTTTGCTGCTCACCCTCTTTGTCCATCTGTTCCTTAAATTCTCTCTTTCTGTTTGTCCATCTGTGTTTCCCTCCTCTAACATCTTCCTCCATCCATCATCATCCCCTGGAATCTCAGGGTTTACAGCTGACAGAATCCTCATCTCTTTCTGCCGTCAGTGTGAGCAGGTTTAGGGAGAGAGAGAGAGCTTGTTGTGTGTGGTCAGGAAAAACTTATGCTCTACCGCATGGCATTATGGGTACTTTTGTTCCTGCTGTTACTTTTAAAACAATAGTAACATTCCTAGTAATGTTTCCATCTCTCTGTTCTTCAGCTGTTAGAGAAGTGAGAGCATCATGAGGATGATGGAACTCTGGATGATGTTCTGGTCTGCTGGAGCAGCAGAGAGCCAATCTGTGAAAATCATCAGGGTGAGTAATGATGACAGAAATCACATTTTTAGGTTGACTGTCCCTTTAAGCTATACGACCACACACACATATAGAAATATACAGCAGTACCAGAACCGAGCTCAAGATCATCCTATTAACAGATCTGCCCATTCATCAACTTCATCTCCACCATTACTGACACACACTCACACACACAGATGTGTCACAGGCTGGAACTGAACTCAGACACAACACAACACAACAGTGCATAAGCTGTCAAAGGCTTTACCATGGCAGAACTCATAATCACACACAGAGACACACACACAGAGACACACTCACACACAGGCTACACTCATAACACACTCGACCTGCTGTTGTGTAAATCTATGAGAGAGCTCACTTTGTGCAAATAACTAATTATGCATTTAACAAATAAGCTACAGACATCATGTACTTACAGCAGAGCAGGAATCATCTGTCTGTGAACGAGTGAATGTGTGACTCTTGATCTCTCACACTGAATGTTTAATCATTACACTGTAAATCTTCAGCCAGGAAAACTAACACCGTGTTTTATGTTTAAAATATGGGGATTATATTAAAAGCACCATAAAACTAATCAATACACTCAAATATTTTGGTATTAAAGTAAAAACTTGCATTGGACTACAGCGTATCCGCAGCAAAAAACGCAGTTTGTTACTCTTCACTGCATTATATTACATATATTACATGCACAGACGCAGGAATACTGACAGCAACCCGCAGCTGCAAAATTTAAGGCATTAAGGCTTTTGATCATAATAAGGCCTGTGAGGAGCAGACACTGCGCTCTCATGAAACACAAGACAGAGTTACTGAACAAATCCTGGAGAGTTCAGAGCAGATGTTTGACCTGTGTGATCTGATCACAGCAATGACAGATGTGTTTAAATCAGACGTCAAACTCTTCAATAAATCTTGAATTACTCTCATATGGTCAGACACGACACAAATGTCTTACAGTCACACAGCCCCCAACATTTTTGATGCCCTGTTCTTGTTTCATCTAGAACCAGGCATGATTTTTCCATGATTCTGAGATCTGGGAATCATGAAAGCTTTCTTTCATCATGAGGCAAAATCTGTGTCTTTGATCGCTGACTCCACACGCTCACAGATGATCAGTTAATTGCCTCTGAGGGTAAATCTCATCTTCTGACAGTTCAGAGGGTGTCAGAAATGTAGGGTCGTGTCCTGCAGGGGACTCAGAGATAAACAGACCACCAGTAGAAACAGCAGTTAATCACACATCTGTTTAGTTTCAAATGCTGATAGCAGCCTGTATGATATACAACCACTTACATAAGTATTTCATTAAATAAATATCTCATCATTAATATTCAAATATGACCTCAAGTTTGCTCTGAAGAACAAGCAGTACACAAATTCTGTCTTTCACAACAGAGACAAACGCCAGCTTCTAACTGAGGTCCTGACTTCTAACCTGACAAGCAGCAAGTGTACGCTGTGTAATGTACGCTGTGTAATGTACACTGTGTAGTGTACGCTGTGTAGTACATCCCCATGACAAATGCATGTCAGATTCTCAGATTAGTTGTCCAATTCTCAGGCACTCATGACATCTGCTAATATATTTAAAGACCTGCTGACAGCTGCTTTAAGAGAGCGACAAATGTGCTCTGAGTTTGAGGAAATAAACCTTTAAATCCTGAGAGCATGTCGGCAAACACTAATTCAGCTGGAATGATGTGAAGGGGAAGATTTGCACTTCCTGCAGTCAGAAAGACTTCCTGCCCTGAGGAGGTCACATATGAGACGCGCTGTGCTGAGTCTGGGACGCGGTACAGAAAACAAGATTCACAGAGGAGCACAGCATCAAACAGCAACAGACAGAAGCCTCTCTTCCTCTTCCTCTCTCTCTCTCTCTCTCTCTCTCTCTTGTTTGTGTTTTAATTGCTCTGCTGCAGTTGTCTGAACACTAAAATGTTTTCAATGTCAGAATGAAATTAATCAAATCCATAAAAGAACAAAACAAAGGAAATGTAGATATAAATAAATTTGCTAAAAACAGTAAATGAGTGAAAAGATCTCTCAGCAGTGAAGCTTTTCTCTCTCTTCATCTGTTCATTTCATTTCAGAAACAAGATCAAACTATATCAAACACGTGTTTAATAATAAATGACCTGTCCATCAGAAGATCAGCAGCGTGTCAGACATTGCAAGAAAATGCAATTCAATAAAACCAGTTAATGAGGCCTCAGGCTTGTGCAACAAACTACATTTCCCATCATTCTCTTTGGCAGTATGAGAATGCTTAAAAACAGAACAAACAGGAATTACACACTAATGTTCTTCCAATTCTCTGGTTTTTGCCACCCAAGGACTAAATAAACTGCTTCAGTAAGTAAAAGAGAGAAATAAAACAGCCAAAACGACTTCAAATTACAAATATGAAGTTCTTGACGCCTCAAGCTTTACATCATCAGAGTGAAATATGAGCTCATCAGCAAGAACAGCTCAGGGGGACTGAGGGCCACATTAATCACATTCATGCAGCCGGACGGGTTCTGAACACTGTTTTATGTTGACTGCTGCCACACACCATCAATTTACATTAGCATGCAAGAGTAATACTCTAACCTCTGTCTTACCCGTCCAATCAACACTGGTTCTGGTCCACTGTACTCCTCTATCACAAAGAACTGGTTCCAGATCCAGCTCCTGCGGCGGCGAGATCCAGAACCCGTCTTGTTCAGAGTGGATTTCCTGAAACTCCTTCCTCCAGCTTCACCGTTTTCCTCCCGGATGCCCATGGCTGCAGTTTGCCCTTCCTGTCCACTGCTTAACTGCAGCTGAGGCTTTAGCAGGAACATGCTGGCATCCAGTGATTCTCTGTCATCCACAGAAGTTGAGGACTGAGTGAACATGTCAGCTGTTATTAGTTTCTCATCTGCTGCAGGAGTGTTTGAGGATGTTTGAGATACATCAGAGTTCAGAGGTGATGCTGTCGTATATGTGTCGTGTGTGAAGGACTCAGTAACACTTCTGTAATAATAAGCATTTGTAACAAGTGGAGTGAAATCTATGTTCTCACTAGCACCAGACACAGAAACTGGAGTCACTTTGATTTTATATCCATCCTTCACAACTTCTGTGTTCTGTGTGGGATCAGATCCTGAGCTTCCTGTCCAAATCAGTGATTCATCTGCCAGTGTAGACGTTTGTGTTTCCTTCATGTTGATGGAGGACATCTCACTCAGCCCGTCCTCCACGTCTACACACTTTGCATGCTTGTCTTTTCTTGAGATCTGCACACGTCTGTCACTCCTCTGATGAGCAGCTTGTCCTCTGAGTGTTAAACATACCCAGAAAAAGAGCAGCGTTGCCCGTATCTGAGCTCTCATCCTGCCTCACGGTGATATCAGTCAGCGTTTTTCGTACAGTCTGTGGGCAAACCCTCCATTCATCTCACTCAATTCCTTCTTTTCTTCTCCATCCACCAATCCAGCTTCCTCATCCTCCGGATTATATTTTGATGGGAGCTCCACTGCACTAAATGCAAGTCAGAATTTGCATGGCTTGATGTGAACCTGTTACAGAGATAAGAGGACAAACATCAGTAACTGTTCACCAGGAAAATCACCAGCTTTTATTTCAGAACTTTTTTCTGCACTGAATCAGGGGTGCAGAAATGTGCCCTGCCAGAATTCATTAAACTTTCATTCACTTAAAATCTGGGACAGATCCAAAATAAGTCTTCCAAACCGCCAAACAAACAGAGTGTGATTTCCTTTTCAAAATGACATTGTTCAAAACATTTTCTGTGTCTGTGAGTTCAGCTCCTATCTGAAGACACTACCACTGACATTAGCTCTAAACTTCAAATTACACTCTGTATCTCATTTGTACCCAATTATTATGTATTATAACTTACACTGTTAGCACACTATTGACCCATATTCCTGTTTTACCCAAACTGAGGTATTTGGAGACTGTAGCTGTAGTGTTTACAGTATCCCAGCTTTACACAGCTCATGAATTTTCACACATGCCTCTGAAATGTGAAGTATTTCACCTGTGCTGATAACCTGAGATTTCCTCCCTGCAAAATCTCGCTTCTGTCTGAACTGTCAACCGGCTTTTCAGAAACAGATTAAAGGCAACCGACCCGCAGCGCCGCTGACGCGTGCCACAGACAAACACTTCCTGTGGAGCTGATAACAGCTCCCAGCCATCAAACTCCTTCTTCACTCTACAGCTGTTGCTTCACCTTCCCTTCATCATCATCATCATCAGTCTGAGCTCAAACAGAAACTCTTTCATGGTTTAAAACATCTTCAAACAACTTTCATCATCTTCTTGATGTTTTTAAAAACAAATGGTCATTTGCAGTGCGGTTACACTGACAGATTTTCACAAACATATGTAGAAACGTTACAGAACAGGCCTGTGTGCTTTCAGGTCATGCTGAAACATTAAAGGTTTGTACAATAATTCATCTTTACAAGTCAAGAATTTATAATGGGTTTAATATATTCAAACTTGAAAGTCTAAGTATTTAACAACAGCATCTCGTTTACTATAGTTCTGTTTCACCACACTTCTCAGGTTTATCTGTAGTGCACTAGAGTATTTGAATCTGTTTTCATCTGCCCGCCTGTAACATCAGTTATGAGGGCTTTAATGTCCCAGCGATACATTAATATAAGGAAACACTTTATGATTCACAGAAGACCTCAGATCTTGAGTTTAAAATGTTAACTCTAAACTTTTCTTTCAGAGTATTGTGATAATGGACCTGAAAATTGGATCTTCTGACTACATCTCAAACATTCTGATGAATCAGGAGCAGAAACGTCTCAGGTGTGATAAACTTGATCATTAACTTCAGCTGCACACGCGCTTAACGGCCTGCGGTTGGTTAGTATTGCAGTCAGGTCTCCATAATAATACAACATAACGTTTAAAGAAATATTACTTATACAAAATAAAATCACTTTACGACAACAAGCCATCAGTAAATACAAATGTACTCTCTGTAATGAGATGATTTAGTTATTTCAGGTTAAATGAAGTGTTGTAGTTTACTGCTATACTGAACAATCATTTCATCAGCATTTATATTTCATATCAATTCCATATCAATCCTTAATGCTCTGCTTGTTTGTTTCCTTTATTTACTTCAATATACACTATACTTCAGTTATGTTTATATCTGTGATCAGTGTGAACAGGCCCTGACATAAAGATCTGCCACAAAATAAAGACACACCTACAAATATGAGACACACACTACTTTCATGAATCCTGTTTTAGTATCACACACTTCTCTGGGTCTCTACCCCACAACACAATTATAAGTTGCATTATTGCTCACCAAGTCTTCATTAAAATGGAAATGAGGGGCTGCAGGACTGAGTGTGTACAGCTGCCTGTTATTGATCTAACAGGAGGATTTACCAAAGGGATGAAAGACGACAAATTTCCCTTTATTCCATGATTGAATCACAGCTTCTGATGATTAAAGCTTGACTTCCCTGCAGCTCCACCTGTGTGTTCATTCTCAGGGTGAAAGTGTGATCATGTAGTTTATATCAGAGCAGATTTCAGCTTCATATTAACACTCATTAATCATGAACGCAATGTTTCCACTCTTCTGACTCCATCTCTACTGCACTCACATACTTCCCCTAGTGTGCAGTACATACTGCATACCCCACGCTATGACAGGTTACCACAACACCAAACTTTAAATGGGTCATACCAATACCAACAGCAATGAAATCTCTCTGCATCAGTTTTGACACCCTCAGCTAAACAAGAAACAAGCAACAGATCAGACAAGACAACACACCAAAGAGACACACTGAGTATCTAACAGCAAACATTAGAAAACACTGTATACTCTTTACAGATACAATAAATTACAAATATTCATATTTTATTATTCATATAAAGTATATTTATTAAAGTAATGAAAGTTAACCAGTCAAACTAAGCTAGTTTTCTTGTTCATGTTTAGTTATTAATGATGAAACAGTGCTTGAAGTCTGCAGCACATACACACAACAACTAACTCACTAACCCTGTAGTTAGTTGCTAGTTTACAACTCCAAAGTTCAGTTAAACAGAGATGGGATGCGGATGTCATCGTTTATTTTAATTGCAGTGTCGACAGGATCATTTACCTGGATCATTTACCTGGATCATTTACAGGATCATTTACCTGCATGACCGCGTTTGACGCGTTACCGCACGCGTCCGCCAGTGACGCAACTTCCGGGTGAACCTGCGCCTGTTCTTCATCAACACAACTTACCACTAATACTGTATTATTACAGCTGTTTCTGTATTAAAGCTGTTTCTGTATTAAATGTAGTTAAATGTAGTTTTGGTGTTTAAAAAACAAATGAACCCTTTTTTGCGCAATGATTTCCTTTCTGGCGACATCCGGTGTGTAACCGGAACAAACAAACCCACATACTAATAAAATATAGCTGTTAAATTAAATAATATATAACGTCTTTCATAAATGATATAATGATTCATGTTTAAGTTGATAATGATATTTATAAGCATGAAATATCGTGTATAAGAGAGTAAAGAAACTCAATGAGTGTAAATGCAGGGCCTGCTGATGTACAGAGTTCATCACTGTAAGTTTTGGGACAGATCCGATCTGATGCTGAGATGAATGCAGTTTTTCAATAAATTAAATAAATCATTTTCTACATCCTAACTTTATACCTTTAAACCAGATGCCTTTTGTCATTTTAGATCATTTTAATCAGACATTATTAGATGAATAACTCATTTATCAGGTCCTGTCAGTTTTAGTGAATCTGTAAATACTTTATAAATCTGTATAAACTTTATTTACTTTATAGACACAATACGATGTTTTTCATTCAGTCTATTCTCTGAAGATGATGTACGAACCTAACAGTTCATCATCTTCATCTTTCATCATCATCATCGTCTGTACCTAACAGTTCAGGAGAACTGCAGCTGTATGCAGTAACTATAAAGCACATAAACGGTAAACTGAACGCTGATGCATATTAAACACGTCCAGCAAACACACATTAGTCAACAGCTGTCCGTCTGTCCGTCCGTCTGTCCGTCTGTCTGACGCGCAGCACACGTCCGCACCGCTGCTACACGTGCAGATATCCTCTGCGTTACTGCTGGATAAGTTTGACGGCTGGTGAAACACATGCAGGCTGTACGTATGAAAGAGCAGCTCTGATCTTACCTACAGATGGAGGAGCTTCTGTCCTGCATCCAGCTTCATGAAGAGAGGAGATGCGCACAGAGGAACGAACTGTCTCTCTCTCTGTCTCTCTCTCTCTCTCTCTGTGTCTCTCTCTCTCTGTCTCTCTGTCTGTCTCTCTCTCT
>JBAJNP010006614.1:0-25058 GCA_036877545.1 Yasuhikotakia modesta | reverse complement strand
TTTGGATGTCAAACATTGTGGAACACAAGGCAGGTTTACTAGCCCTGCATCAGACACCCCAAAGCACTAAAAACAGAAAAGCAACTAGTAGAAGGCACATAATGCTAACATAGGTAACCAGCTATATATGTAAGGTTAATAGACTGATCCAAAGCTATATGACCAAGCCAAAACTCAAACCATCATCAAGCTAGCAGATGTAAGAAGAAACAGGGTTCATACTCACTAAAAAAGCCAAACCAGGGAGAAAAATGATAAAATCTGTTTTTTTCTGAAGACTGTCCCGCTGCCATGCAAATTTTGACAAAAAGCATAATATACACATATCCCCAAGCTCCTGCTCCATCTATTTTGATTGACCTTGCAGGACACATCCCAAGCTTTAGTAACCTCCTTGTGGATGTCAGTGAAAAACAAGACTCTTTTTTTGGAGTAGCATGAGTCAACGAACCATGAATCCAATTTGCTTCTGGCTGGCTCGCTGAGGGAGCAGGCCAAGGTCCTGGACTGTTCTTAAAAAGGCGCTGCAGTGATAGCTATGTTTACGACTTGCAGTGTGTGTTCACTCCTTTCGAAAAATGGGTTAAATGCACAATTCTGTTATGGGTAACCATAACTGACAAAAACATGTCACTTTCACTTTCAAAGCACTCTTCCAGGGAGCGTTCAAAGTCCTCCGAAGCTGCTGAAGACAAAACATTATTTTCATTGACCTTGGACACACCAAAGGGGATAGCATCAGACTTACCTTGAGTGGAGTGCAGACTCTCTTCCATGAACCCCAATGGAGAATAAGTACAAGGCAATGAGCATTGCCTAAACACCCAGTACTTTACCCCGAGAAAGCCAAGGGGGGCATTCTTACAAGCTTTGGGGGAGTTTTTCCTAGTGAAGACAGCCTGTTTCCGTGAGAGCTGCATCTACTTGAGCAAAACGCTGGCATAGGATGCAGTGCTGATGAGTGTCCAGTGGCTGCATGTGTCAATGCAAGAGTTAGTTTAAAACAGTAAAATTATAATACTTAATCAAAATAATTTAACTTATATTATTCAGCCTTTAAAAAATGTTTCATGTGTTAATGGTGACATACTTTATAATGATTTTCTATAAGGTACAGAATGTGAGTGTGTGTGTGTGTGTATGACAGCACTATGTGTCATATAAGTAAAATTTGTATCCCACTCTTCCTGTTGACTTGAGGTCATAACATTCATGTAAGAGAAGTTTTCAGACTTTCTGTAGCTGTTGTAACAGACTTTAGCCCACATTCTTCCAGATCATGAACTATTCTCCATCATCAGTAACCTTTTATAGCTGATAACAGAAACTAAATGAAAGTTTGAGGCATCCTACAGAAAGTCACTCAACTGTATTGGTTGCCTGCTTGGGAAACTCTCATCACAGCACCCCCTAGGGTTTGAAATAAATAGTCAAACAATTTTGGTTACATGCTCTGCTCTCTGTCACAGATGTTCCATGAATGCCTCCTGAATCCATGTCAAAACCAAGGCACTTGTGAGGAAGTTGGGATCGGATACATATGCACCTGTCATCCAGGATTCACAGGTGCAGCTTTTACTCCTTTTAAAGGCTATAACCATAACTCAAAGAAAACAAGCAAAACAAGCAGCAAAACAAGCTGTGCAAAACAAGCTGTTTAACTCGTCTTATAGAAAACAAAAAAATTCTACTTGTTTTCTCATACAATTTGTTGTGCTTACACAACAGAGAAAACTGAAGATATCTAAAAATGTCTGATTTAGGTGAATCACTGGATGTTTTTTCCTTGTAGGAGCCAAGTGTGAGAATGACATTGATGAATGTGATTCTACTCCCTGTCAAAATGGTGGTTTGTGCAGAGATGGCTTGGGAGATTTTCAGTGTCAGTGTCAGCCTGGATTTGTAGGTATGAGAAAGGCCACTCACATAATCTCCAGTCAGTGTAAACCCCAGATTCCTCTCTGTTGAGGGTTCTAAAGGCTTTCTTTAATCTGACCATTGGGATTGATTTAGATGTCTGTAAATATCTTGAGTCTGGCAGTGGAACTAACATAAGCCCTCATTCCTGGAACCTTACAGCCCTTTTCCATTCATGCCATTGTATTTCCTCTTTGAAACGTGGACGTGATAAAGAGAACGTAGTTGCCCTAGATTTGGGGAATTTGAATGAGAAAGCCTTTTTTTGCATTTCAGACTGTTTGTGTGTGTTCATGTGTCTCTGGAAGGTTTTCTGTGTGAGGCAGAGGTTAATGAATGCAGCTCATCTCCATGTCTGAATGAAGGGGTCTGTGTGGATGAGGTCAATCACTTTACATGCAGCTGCCCAGATGGATTCACAGGTCAGCCCCTCACCTCTGCTACTGATTCACATTACAGACAAATGCTGGTTACTTCACCAATAATGAAAATCATCAGCTTTCTCATGGAACACGAAATAAAGTCTTTTACAAGAGCAGATAATGCAGTGGTCATTCTGTTGCATTACTTTTGTTATTTTATTTGCATTTTTTTTGACAACCGCAAATGTCATTTTAGATTTCCTTCAACAATTCAGCTTTAGAATTTCATACAAATTTGGAAAGACATCACGTTAGATCATATGTACTTATTTAGCTATTGATACTATTCAACTGTTGTAATATTTGTCATTTATCTGTAGGTCTGCGATGTGAATTGGAAATAAATGAGTGTGCTTCCAACCCATGTCAGAACGGAGGTGCTTGTAAAGATTTGGAGGGTGGGTATATCTGCTCCTGCACTCAGGGCTTCACTGGTGAAAACTGTGAAGTTGATGTTGATGAGTGCTACAGCGCCCCCTGTCTGAATGGAGGAACATGTGTGGATGCTGTCAACGATTTTAGGTCAGTGACAGAAGCTTTATATAAACTGTAAAAGCACATACAATGAGAAAGATATTTTTAATATATTGAGTTGAATATATTGGTGTGTTGTGCGTGACAGACAAGTTGTAGACAGTTTGTGTCACATATGCCTTCAGGTGTGAGTGTGTGAATGGATACAGAGGCAGACTGTGCCAGCTGGACAAAGACGACTGTGAACCGAATTTGTGTTTGAATGGAGCAACCTGTGTGGATGGAGTAGCCACTTTTACCTGCAGATGCCCTCCTGGGTTCAATGGAACCAGGTGTGAAACAGGTATAGATGCAGCAGCAGAGTCAGAGAGAGTTTCATCATGGAAAATCCTCATCACAAACAGAAGCAGTTTTACAAAGACCTGTTAGTGATAGTCTGTATTTCACTAAGATAATGCATTCCCAGCACGGTTTGTAAATTTCCAGCTGCACTTAAAATAATCCAATGGACTGGCAACACTCATACTTTAAAAGGGGCTTATATCACAAAGGGTAAAAACTAGTAAACTAAAAAAAGTAAACTTTAGAGTTTAATTTAAAAGTTTAATCCATCTATTTATGTCTTGATCAATTAATAGACACACTTCAGGTTTAATTTTCTAGTTTTGTTCTCTTACATTTGTTTAAACTTTTTTAGAAATGCCCTTCTCCTTTGATCTGGAGTTTGAAGTGTCGGGTATCCATGGCTATGTGATGATGGACAGTCACATGCCATCACTTGCACAGATTACATGTACATTCTGGATGAGATCATCAGACACCATCAACTATGGAACTCCCATCTCTTATGCCGTTGAGGGAAGTGACAATGCCTTTCTACTCATAGACTATAACGGGTGAGAGTTTTATTGATCTGATGTATTGATCTGAAGTATGAATATTTTTATTTACTTTAAATGCTCCTTTAAATGCTGACCTTTACAAACCCAAGGCAAAATTAGTCAAAGCAAGAGCAATATGTGACTAATGTTTAACTTCTAATTTTTGTCTGTCTTATGGCTTCTGTTTACTTTTAGATGGGTGCTGTATGTGAATGGCAAAGAACGGATCACTGATTGTCCAGCAGTGAATGACGGCCTCTGGCATCACATTGGTGTATCATGGCGCAGCAAGGATGGGGATTGGAGAGTTTATATTGATGGAAGCCTTTCGGATGGAGGAAAAGGACTATCTATTGGCACTATCATACCAGGTCAACCAACTACACATGATCTGAGATCTTCTTATCCTTCATATCCAGACGACACTTGTATTGCTTTATAATAAGGTCAGTGTTTACATGTTCACAATATACTTTTAACAGGAGGGGGAGCTCTAGTACTGGGGCAGGATCAGGACCAGAGAGGAGATGGCTTTAACCCAGTGGAGTCTTTTGTGGGCACTATTAGCCAGCTTAATGTATGGAACTATGTGTTAACGCCATACCAGGTAACTGTGTTAACTGCTTACATTATAATAATGACCTAAACAGTCATATGTAACAGTTATTCAATTTCCATTGTTCTCAGATCAGGTCTCTTGCCAGCAGTTGTCCACCTGATCTGAAGAAAGGGAATATTTTTGCCTGGCCTGACTTCTTGGGAGGGGTCACAGGCAGGGTAAAGACCAGCAGCAAGAGTCTGTTTTGTGCTGGTAAGGATCCTGAATAATTTATTTCTGCAATGACTTTGTCACATTTGCAGCATGTGATCTTGCTAAAAAGTATTAATTTTAATGTAACTTAAAAAAATAGTAGAACTTCTGGGGTGCAATAATTGTAAACAGTATGCACATATTCTCTAGTTTACCACCCAACTTAAAGACTATGAACTATGAACAGAATTTGTATATTATTAACACCTGAATCGAAAATATATGTTTACTTTATGATAAACCATGAATAGATATTGTTATTATTAAGGCAGCCTTATTCTCCACTACTTTGGTCTTTGTTAGACTGCCCCCTGCTGGAGGCATCTGTACCTAAACTGCGCGCATCCAGTACAGCTGTGAGCGCTGGCTCAAAGGTCCAGTTTTCTTGCAGTCCCGGATTTTACCTGGTGGGGGAGCCAGTGCAGCAGTGTTTAAACCGAGGCCAGTGGAGCCATGCAGAGCCAATATGTGAACGTAAGACACTGTACAGCCACAAAACCAGTACAGATCAACAAAGCATATCCAAACACATTTCACCAGATGATACAGACTGCAGAAATGTACACACTTACATATTCTCTTTATACAGACTGATTGCCAATGGCACATTATGTTTATTTTTAAGGTCAGGAGATGCAATATAGTGCAAATAAATGCAGTATTAAAATAGTATAAAAACAGAAATAAACAAGAAATAAATTATCGGTATAAACACAATAAATAGGTAAAATGTATTATTATATTATTATTATTATTAGCTAAAATGAAATGTTTCTCTGTCAGGTGCACACTTCCATAAAGCCTGCTCTCTTTCTGCTTAAATAATGTCACCAAAACAAACCTCAAGCAATAGATTAATACAACTAATACTTACTGTAGTTAAGTTCATGATGCACACATAAAATTCTGTGATGGAAGACTGATCCTTAGACTCTCCGTCACACACACTTTTACTGCAGTGGTCGTTACCTTAGGCTAATATTCTCTCCCCTATATTTGTAGGTGTGGAATGTGGTCCACCACCTGACCTGGAGCATGGCCAGTATCATGGAGAGGACTTCTATGCTGGAGACTCAGTGCTTTATCAATGTAAACCAGGGTTCTATCTGCTTGGAGAGAGTAAGATGCTTTGTGCCAACAATGGCAAATGGGCTGGCAACCCACCTGCATGTCTGGGTAAGAGATAAACAACAAATCAGTGAAGAGACCTTAGGGTGGCATTAAATAAATAATAGGTCTACGATGGGCCCCATTTTTTGAGAATGTTTAACTAATGCATGTTTGCTTACTTGCTTACTTAAATGACCTAAAAATTCTCAGGTTTTCTAAGTATTTGTATCTCATAATTGTATGTCATACAATTCAATTTTTTATTAGGTACACTTTCCTTATATACTTGCCTTCTTTTTGTGTTGGTTTGAATTATAGATGTGGATGAATGTGCTCTGGGGTCTGAATGTGATGAACATGCTAGTTGTCAGAACACTGATGGATCTCATATATGCACCTGCATACCCCCTTACAGTGGAGATGGAAGAAACTGCACAGGTATACAGTATATACAGTGTATACACACGCACACATATATATATTACGTAAATATTTTCAACAAATTTAAACAATTTAGCAAAAGCTCATCAACTTATATATAACATACTTACACAACATATATTCTAACAACCACATTCAATCAGTTGTTGAAAAGCAGCTGTACAACAAAAACTGTTAAACAGAGAGATGAAAATAATAATATGAAATACTTTACATTTATTCATTTGGCAGACGCTTTTATCCAAAGCAACTTACAATGAATTCAAGGTACACATATTTTTATCAGGACTTGTCTTCCCCTGGGATCGAACCCACAACCTAACGCAATGCTCTATCAGCTGAGCTAACAGGAAGGTTGTGAATAATATAAATATTAATAATGAAATAATTCGTAATAATTTAGTACTTATAATTTAAGTATTACATTATTATTTAGATATAAGGAAAAAGAAACCATAAAGCTGGAAAAATAATAATTATAATTAATATTATACAATACAATATCTGAGTTTAATAAATTTACAAAGATCACATTGTGTATGTAGGGTGGTTGTGATAAAGTTCATTATTTTCTGTAGTGTACTGATAAACATTAGACTCATTCATTAAACACAACTGAAGTAGTTCAAGCCTTTTATTGTTTTAATATTTCCCAGCTTTTGGGTTGTACACATCACCTTTTAGAATAGGCTCACCAGCTTTACCAGCAGTATCTTAATAGTTACATTAAGAATAATTTAAATATTATTGTTTTTTAGCCTTTTGTCCTTTTTCCTTAGATGTATTAAACTGAAGATTTTTATATTCTCAATAGAGCCATTAAAATGTGAAGATCCAGGTGTTCCTGAGTTTGGTCACCGTAAAGGCAATAACTTCATCATGGGCAGTGAGGTGGTCTTTTCTTGTAAGGAAGGCTACGAGCTGATTGGCTCATCCCATCTATCCTGCTCAGAGAAAGGAATTTGGTGGGGAAGTATCCCATACTGCAAAGGTAAGCACAGTTTCCACACAGCATCATAGATTGTGCTGTTTGTGTGTTGTTGAGAAATCAGCTGTGGATCAAGTGTGGTCTTTCTGATAAACAGCAGTCCATATCAGTAGTATCACAAATCCATATCATTAGTCTGCTCCATAATGATGTTTGCCTACATCACAAATGCACATGTTAAGCTAGCACTCAAATAATGGTTCATTAAAGAAATGTTATTTATCAAGTTTTATTTATTGCTTCTTGAGTAACAGCAACTAAATAAATAATGTGTATGTAATTCAGTGCACAACACACTTGAAGAGCATTTGTTGTTTAGCCTCAGTGCTCTCACATGGGTTTGGGAAACTGATATGATAAAAACATGGTCTGATGTACAATTGTTTTGCTTTGTTCTGTTCTATTCTGGAACATAACACAATAGCTGTCTAAAGTTTTCCATGAATGCTGAACATAAAGAGCTAGCCTGTTTGAATGTTTTTTTCCAAAACTACTTCTCCACAGCTCTTTTGTGTGCTCATCCAACTCTCCCAAAGCATGGAATCCTGCATGGAACAAACTTCACATACGGAAGCAAGGTGACTTTCAGGTATCACTGTCAGTGTTAGATGTAGAGTCACTTTCTGAAGGTATCATAGCTCTTTTTAAGAGACCTCTTTGAATATGACAGGGAATTTACTTGTTTAATAACAGAACTGAAAAAATAAGTATTTTGTATGGATGACCTTTGCATTTTCTGGTCTGCTGCAGTTGTGAGAAGGGTTATATCTCTCATGAGCCAATAGAAAGTCAGTGTCTGGCAAATTTGAAATGGAGTAAAGAGGCCGCTGTTTGCCAGCCTGTAACATGTGGTGAGCCGCCAGTGGTGGATTATGCTGACTATGCCCTCAATGGAAAAGTCTACCTATCCACTGTAACATACACCTGCATTGAAGGATACAGGTAATGTTTAGGTCACTTCAATTTTGCCAAGACATTCCTGGATCAGTATCTTTTGTTTGTCCTGTAAAACACAGAAACACAGCACTAACCCTATCTGTACCACTGACCCCAACTTTCCCTTAGAAGGCCTAGCTTTCCCCAGACGTCCTAGCTTTCTTATGCCTAAAAAACTTGCCCCTGAAATTTGATTGGTTGGATAAGAATGTTGTTGCAGGATTACCAAAAATGTTGATTCAGGAACATGTTCTATTAGGTAAAATCACATTTACTGTAATATTTAATGTGATTGCATGACTGAGTATAAAGACCATTAAAGTTTCCATTACTAAATAATGTTCATATAAAATCTGGAAGACAGTTAATTTTTTTACACTAAGTTGTTGTAAAGATTACAGGGCTCCATGGAGCTGCAATGTGAGGCATCGGGAGAGTGGTCATCTCCTCTGCCTGTCTGTGCTAGAGTGGACTGCGGTAAACCTCCGCCTTTGAGGGATGCTGTGATTAAAGGGGACAACTTTACACTGGGTAGCCGTGTCTACTACATTTGCAAAGAGGGGTAACTTTCTTCATATATATATATATATATATATATAATATTTGTGTTAAAGGCCTTGGGCAGATAAAACCTGCCTAAAATATCTGAGTGTTTAAACACTAGTGAGAACTGTTTTTGATTACCCATTTGATGCCTTTTTTTGACCTACACTTTGACCTGATTTTTGATTTGTCATTTGCATAATAGCTTTTTTTTATTTGTCATTGAAAGCTTTTTTAAAAAGCTTTACAGTTCAATTATTGTTGTAACAAGAATAAAACTGTAGACAAAATTTTACACACATGTAAAAATTGAATATGTCCTATTGTAGTTACACCCTGCTTGGAGTAGAAACTCAGGAATGCCTCCCAAGTGGCAACTGGACTCATGATTCTGCCCAGTGTGTACCTCGGTCTTGTGGGCCACCACCACCAGTTGACCATGCGCTACCTGATACTGGACATCAGCTATTTGGTGACACAGCTATCTACTTCTGTGATGATGGCTATACTGCTGGTAATAATACAAAACTGTTCTGCAATGCTCAAGGTGTATGGGCACCCCCAAATGGCTTGGGTATTCCTCACTGTATTGCCAATTTCTGCCAGCACCCCCCAGATTTACCTCATGCTATTCTGGACTCCATAAATAAACCAAAGTATGCAAGCAACTCAGAGGTGAACTACAAGTGTGAAGAGGGCTTTGTTCTCAATACAACAGGATCACTGAAGTGCTTAATAGGGGGAGAGTGGACACCCTCACTTTTGGACATTGTCTGTATGCCTGTAAGATGCTCAAAGCCAGAGAGTATTGAGAAGGGCTATGTAAGTGGACGCAATTATAGTTTCGGAGCTGTGATTGCATACAGCTGTGATAAAGGCTATTTTATTCGAGGAGAGAAGAGGAGGATTTGTAAAGCCAATGGTGAGTGGAGTGGGGTTTTGCCCACATGCCAGCCTATTTCCTGCCCTACACCACCACGCTTGGCAAATGGTTTTATCCAGGTAAATACATTTTAATCCACTATTTTTCTGAAACATATATTACATATCAACTGCATATTTGCTTACAGTTTAACCCAATTTTATTCATTTAAAATAATCCTAAATATACATATATTATTATGTGTGTTCATTTATTTTTTTCTCTATACTGTAGGGCCAAATAAGAAAGAGCAACTATGTGTACAGCAGCAGAGTGACCTATGCCTGCAGTGATGGTTATCGCCTGACTGGAAAGTCTGAACGTGTTTGCATGGCCAACAAGCAGTGGTCAAACAACAACCCTCCTGTTTGTGTCCTCATTACCTGCCCTACCCCACCGGATATCAGAAACGGACGCTATCATGGCTCCACCTTTGGGATGGGCAGTAAAGTGGAATATGTCTGCAATGAAGGATATGAACTTATTGGAAATTCTACATGGACTTGTCTGAACTTTGGAAAATGGGACAACAGCATAGTGCCACATTGTTCCCCAATTAAGTGCCCTGAACCACCTTTGGAGGAGAACCACCTCATACTGCATGAACTGGATTCTGATTTAGGCACTGTGAAGCTTTCTTGTGAGGATGGTTATGTTCTTCATGGTGCACAAACTCTTCGATGTACCCAATCCCAGGAGTGGAATGATTCTTTCCCTGTCTGCAAACAAGTGTCCTGTGGACCTCCTCCTGAAGTTCCTTTCGGTGACCCATCTAATTCATTGTCCTACTTTGGCAGTATGGTGACATACTCTTGCATGAATGGCTTTACTCTACAAAATCAAGCTTCTGTCCACTGCCAAGCAGATGGGAACTGGAGCAAACCCTATCCTCAATGTGTTCCTGTTGAATGCCCACAGCCAGATGAGATACCAAATGGCACTGTGGATGTTCAAGGACTTATGTACCTTAGTACTGCCATCTATAGCTGTAAAGCAGGGTATGACTTAGTAGGTAACAGTACTGTTCTTTGTGGTCAGAGTGGAGTGTGGATAGGAGAGTTACCTTTATGTCACCCTATTAAGTGTGCTGCACCTAAAGAGATTCCAAATGGTTCTCTTAGGTATTCTAGTCTCCAGTTTAGACAATCTGTTACATACTCCTGCCAAAAGGGATACCGTTTACAAGGTCAAGAAACACTCACCTGCCTGGAGGATGGGCAATGGGACCAAGAGTTTCCATTCTGTGTGCAGATCTATTGTTCTGTCCCCAAACCCATTGACAATGGCTTTGTTGAAGGACAGGACCGTAAGTTTGGGGTCATCATCTTTTACAGCTGTTTCCCAGGTTTCATACTAGTTGGTAATAATCATCTCACATGTGAAGAACATGGCTGGTCAAGCTCTGAGCCCCTATGTACTCCTGCTGATTGTGGCCTACCTCCACATATTGATTTTGGTGACTACTTAAAGGTCCAAGACCCACCAGTAGAAGTCACCACCCTTATAGACCGGCACTTACCATTAGATAATAGCTTTTTATATGGATCTATGGTTGAATATCATTGCCGTGCTGGTTACAAAGTAACTGGAACCACTGTGTTGTTGTGCCAGGAAGATGGCACATGGAATGGAACAGCCCCTGTGTGTGCTCCTGCACAATGTGAGACACCACCCAGCCCTGAGCATGGATCAGTCATTGTAACACGCAATGAACCTAGTAGCCTTGTGGAGTACAGCTGTGAGGAGGGTTACGAACTCAATGGACAGACTGTCCGACAATGCATTTCTGGGCATCAGTGGAGTGATGAAGCTCCCCAATGTGTGCCAATATCTTGTGGTGATCCTGGAGGCATTGCAAATGGTGAGGTGATTGGAAATTCTTTTCACTTCAAGGCAGTTATTCACTATGAGTGCCATGATGGCTTTGCTCTACAGGGCATTGAAACTAGAACCTGCCAAGTTGATGGAAAATGGGACAACAAAGCTCCATGGTGTAAAGCAGTTTCCTGTGGGTACCCTGTTGTATCAAAAAATGTCTTAGTGGGAGGAGATGACTATACATTTGGTAAAAGGGTGTTGTTTAGCTGCAATCTCGGTTTTATTCTACAGGGGGCACCGACCAGTGTTTGTTTGGCCAATGGCAGTTGGAGTGAAACTCCTCCAAAGTGTCTCCAAGCCAACTGTGGTCAACCAATAGTAATTGAAAATGGCAGAGTTACAGGCACAGATTATGGTTACAACAGCATGGTTAGGTATGAGTGTGACATTGGTTACATCTTGACAGGAAATCCTTCATTAATATGCAGAGGTGATGGACTATGGGATGACCCTCCTCCACGGTGCGACATAGTCACATGTGACCCACCTGAGGACATTAGCCATGGTTACTTGAACGGATCAAGTTTTAACTTTGATGATGTTGTGGAGTATATCTGCTTCCCAGGCTATGAGATAGTTGGCAGTCCAGTTTTAAGGTGTGCAGCAGATGGTGTTTGGCTAGGAGAAGTTCCGGAATGCAGACCATGTGTGTGCAGTCCTCCAGTGTTGAGGTATGGTGCTGTTCTTGGTCGAGACCACATCTGTGGAGCAAGCGTCTGGTTCAGATGTGATGAAGGCTACAAAACTCTTGGCCCCACAGAGGCTGTATGTGACAAAGGTGGAGTGTGGAGTCCAGGAGTACCTATCTGCACCCGAGGGAGATGTTCCAGCCCTCTCCCAACTGTGACAAATGCCGTCATTCAAGGTAGTGCTGCCTATTCCATTGACACAGTAACCTACCGTTGTAGGCCGGGCTATCAATTGAAAGGATTCCCCCATATTTCTTGTGGAAGGCTGGGGAGGTGGGAAGAGCCCAATTTCAGCTGTGAACCTGTATCATGTGGAGTGCCACCTCTGATTCCAAATGCAGAGACTGTTGCAATGGTATTAACTTATGGCAGCAAAGCTCAGTACAGGTAATTTGGCATATTTGTTAAATTCCAATTTTTAGATGTCCAACTTAAGCTAAATTGTACAACAAAAACATTCTGGGGTGTGGCTGATAAACATTTATCCTTGATGCAGGTGTAAAGAGGGCTTTGAGTTAGCAACAAAGACAGATTCTATAATCTGTCAAAGTGATGGCACCTGGTCCAAACACAGTGTTCGGTGTCGGACTTCACCCTGCAGTCTGCCTGCCAACCTCACCCACGTAGTTGTCACAGGGAAGCAGCTCACCCCAGTAGGGGGCACCGTTACAATCTCATGCAGACCAGGGTACTATCTTGAGGGACCTGGACTGTCTGAATGTGCAGTAAGTAATATGTTAAGAAAATATATTATTTATAATGAAATCATGTACACACTGTATTTTTTTGTATAAGTTTGTCATTTACCTGTCAAAATCATCTTGGGATGTTGTTCCATTTTTTGACCCAGGTGTCTGGCAAATGGTCCCCACCTTTTTCTTCAAAGTCTTGTGTGACTGTCATTTGTGAGAAGCCTCTCCCCATTCTCAATGGCTTGCTTGAAGGAAATGGCTACAATTATGGTGCTATTATTAGTTATACTTGTCTGACAGGATTTGAACTGCAGGTAAATTAGTGTATTAACACAAAATTGTTTTAAAAAATGACCATCTTTGCTTAGCAGAATTCAATACTGTTTATATCAATACTGTTTAACTCAGCAACATGTAGGTAGGCCAAGAGCGATCTGTAAATCTGTTTTCTCTATTCTCATTACCCAGGGTGCTTCTATTCAGACATGTCAGGGTGACAGAAAATGGAGTGGAATTCAGCCATCGTGCACTCGTAAGAAAAAATGAATCATTAGACCTGATGACCTTGACCTGATTAGAATATACAAAAGCCAATATATTCAGAATATTAGAAAGAGTTGAACCTGAACATGTGCCACCCATAGATTATGTTCTGCTATTATTATTTAATCAAAAATTTCCTTTGTTTATAGCTGTGTCATGTGGTCCTCCGCCAGTGGTGGACAATGCAGTTTCTGTGTCTAGTGGTGAGACATACCAAAATACTGTCAGCTATATGTGTCACCCAGGGCTGAGACTGGTTGGATCACATAACCTTACTTGTCAGGCCAATGCATCATGGACTTTACCTGCACCAGTATGCAAAGGTAACAATGAACACTTAGTGACACAAAGTTAGTGTATTAAAGCTTTTCTATCCAACTTTAAAAGTTGAGTTTCATGTTATAAGTTGAG
This sequence comes from Yasuhikotakia modesta, assembly GCA_036877545.1. Classification (NCBI taxonomy): domain Eukaryota; kingdom Metazoa; phylum Chordata; class Actinopteri; order Cypriniformes; family Botiidae; genus Yasuhikotakia; species Yasuhikotakia modesta. The sequence continues at coordinate 11,400 of JBAJNP010006614.1, read as the reverse complement.
TTAAGTATTTCATTATTTTCCTTTTATCAAAAAAGCACAAACACAAACCATTCCAGAGGGCTGTGGGAAAGTAGTACACTTATTGAATGGAAAGGTGCAGGAACACAACTTGACCAGCGGGCGTGCTCTTGAGTTTCAATGTGAGACAGGCTACACACTGCAGGGAGAGTCTCTTGTCATCTGTATGGGAAACAGCTCCTGGAGTTCACCTTTTCATCTTTGTATACGTATGTCTATATGGATAAAGCATTCTGTCAAATACTATGGCTGACATATTGTCTTGTTTTCACTGCATTGATTATCTCATCCAGCCTTTGCACACAACCATTAAATCTTATCTCCCTGACACAGCGAAATCATGTCCCCCGCCTCCTGGTTGGACTGGAGTCAATAGCAATGCTAAAGAGACAGCTTTCCTGGTTGGCCGCTCGATACCTGTCAATTGTCCTAAAGGTCAGCGGGTTAAAGGTAACCAGGCCAAAGTTACCACCACCTTAACTTGCAGAAGCGATCAGACTTGGACTCCTATCAATACAGTGTGCGAGAGTAAGTACAAACTATAAACTGTTGCTTGGTTTTAAGTTGTCCTAAAAGATAACCTTAAATGATTTCCATGGGACAAACATATTGCACAAAAGTGATATGCACATTAAAGTTTGTCTGTTGTTTGTCTGGTCAAATCCTTCTGAAATCTTTCTGTTTTTCTGAAAGAAAATATTGTCAGATATTGATGGATATTGTCATGAACTTTTATTCCCCCATTTTATTAGCCGATCTGTGTTTGTTAGATGGAGCAAACTATAACACACTATAACACACATGAATATCCGATTATATTAGAGACAGACTTCCTGACTTGTTAATCTGGAAGTTTGACAGGTTTTGGTTGGTTTACTACCTTTGGACTTAGTTCTTAGATAGTTCTGTTTCTCATAATCTTGTCAACTAAAAGTCAGTTTATTACAGCTGCATTTCACCGACATGCTGCATGCAAGATATGTGTATTTGTTCCTGCTTGTAATTTTACATTAAAAACCCTTTATTCTTTAACATATGGATAGTTTTATAGGGTACATTTAAGGGCCATACTTCCATTAGACTGAATAGTCTCTGATACATAAACCAACTGTGTTCTAATGAGTAGCTACAGAAAGTACTGCTACTGTGTTGTATAATTTTTAACATGACTAACATGGACGTTTTACCAATTAGTGTTAAAGGCAGCATCTATTTCCTTGTATAATAGCCATTGAATAACAGGGTTGTCTTACCGTAATGGTGAGTTGTAACTTAAAATGAGTTAGCACTCTTGTAAAAAGGCGTGAATTATATGCTATAAAGAGTTTTGCTTATGGGCATGTTGATGTTTAACCATGTAAGAATAAACATTCTAACATCTGTTTTGGTCTTTGGAAAGATTGATTTGGGAAGCTTGCAGTAACTTACAATGCAATTTTACAATTGTTTAACATTCTTTCAATGGTGTTTTTGTGGACAGTTGTGAATTTTCAGACTTCAGGAAATTGCTGTTGGGATTTTGCCCTTTGTGAGATTGCACCAGTTTTTTCAGTGTGTTATATCATGTTGTGTGTGTTTACATAGCTGTATGTTGGGTTCAGTGTCAGAATGGAGGTGTGTGCCAAAGACCAAACACGTGCTCTTGTCCAGATGGATGGATGGGCAGATTTTGTGAGGAACGTAAGTCCTTCTTATGTACATGCACAACATACAACACCAATGATGCATTTTTCTTGCTTTACTCTTCTTCAGAAACACCCACCCAAGTGTGTAACATGCATATAAACTATTTTGCATTGCAGTTAAAAGACATCAGATGAAAAAGTTATATATACATACTCAAACTGAACTTTTTCAGGGCCTCTTAAAGCTCAAGATTTAACAATGTCCTGCTGTGTTTGTTATTATGACTGCAGCAATCTGTATCCTGCCATGTCTCAATGGAGGACGCTGTGTAGCTCCATATCATTGCAAGTGCCCAGCAGGATGGACGGGCACACGCTGTCACAGTGGTAAGAGGGTGTGTGTGTGAGGGTATGTGCACAAGTTTTCCACAGTAGTGGGCTAAAATAATGCTTATAAAACCTAAAAATAATATTTAAATGATTAATATAAAAAATCTTCATTTAAGATGTGGGTCAGGGTTAGTCTATAGTATTAACAGTTAACTATATATAAAAGTAACAGAGGTTTATGGTGTATCCCCATTTATATTAAATGTGTTTGTTGTATGGTAGGTTCTAATCTAGAAAAGGTAAGAACATAACCTGCATTGTTCAGTGCTGACAAGCTGCCATATCATTTCACTATGTTGATCCATAATTTCTGTCTTCTTTGGGTAAATCTTGGTTGAACTACAGTATTTGCTTATGGAACAAAAAATGTCATTATGATATTATGCTAACGTGATTAAATGTAGGGGTGGAGTGAGGTAAAGTCAAGTGATTATAAAGACAAGGACCTCATGGTGGGATGGGAAGGGGGGTTCACTCTCCTGAGCTCACCCTGTGTCATGCTGGTATGGTTGCCAGGCAACACCTGTGACAACACTTCACTAATGGTGGTATATAATAGATCCCAAGTGTTTAATCACTTAAACAAACCACAATTAGTAAATATGTTTGTAGTAGTTCACATGGCATGTCAAGCACTGATAGCAGTGTGATGTAGTTCACAAAATGATGGTTTATTTGCAATGTTATGCAGTTTGTTTTATGATTAATTATAAATGTTAATGTTAATTAATATAATGAAAAATGTTAATTCATACTTTTATAATCTTAATTGCATGTGTGATTTTCTGGCACGCTGTAACTTTTACATCCTATGCTTCATTAACCAGAAAAACAACTTCCAGATCTGATTTATAAAAATTATGTAATTTTATCATGTGAGGAAGTGATTGTCAAACCAAATAAGTAAAGGCTTCATTTAAACCTCATTGATAAAACTTTTATTTTAGAGAAATATCTATAGAGCAGAGAAAAAGTTTTTGTTTATATTCAGACATTATCTGTGTCGCTGTGTCAGGGAGACATTATTTTCAATGACTATATATGATGTTGCTGTGGAAAAAAATACTTATACTTATAACTAAGGTTATAATCTACACAATGTTATGACAGCTTTAGACAGATATTCAATATTATAGATAGATATTTTTAAATATGTACCAGATGAGAGCCAAATGGTTAATGGGAGCATTTGGGTTTTGTGTTTTTGTGTTCAGCGGTATGCTCCAAGCCCTGTTTGAATGGAGGCAGGTGTATTCGACCCAACAGGTGTCATTGCAGTCATGGATGGGGAGGATATGACTGCTCAAGGTAAGCCATTCACAGATGACTTATAAGTATTCAGGGCATACAGCTAATGTACAATGTACATGTACAATTTTGATAAATTACACATTAAAAGCAATTTTAAGAAATTTCTGTTAGTTGTGACAGGAAAATCTCGGAGGTGGATTGCTATCCTAGATCTCAAAGTAACCTGTCATGAATTGTTAACAGATCTTCTTCAATATATCTTCTAAATCATTCAATTAGCATTTCCATCTTATAGCATTTCCATCTAATACTTACTAGAGTATTGATTTGCCGATTTATAAGTGCTTTCAGTAAATCTGGGTCACTCTGCTATTTTTCATCCATCTATGTTTTGACTGAGGCACAACTAGAGTTACGTAAAAAAATCAAGACCTATGTAAAAAGGTTGAATAGAACTAAAGATTGCTGTTTTGCCAAGTATAATTTTGGCAGACCATGTTATTCTCAAAGATAATATTAAAAATGTCTGCATAATTGATATAATAGCACAGCATCTAACAATATATCGTTTCTAATCTTTCAGGAAAAGAAAATCTGCATATTTAAATTTTTAATGTGCTGCGCCACATGAGCTTGAGTCCAACCATGTTGGAATCTTTATTTTGTCAGAGAACTGTAAACAACATGTTTTCTCTTTCCTCATGAAAGTCCTATGTGGCTTTGTAAATTAGAGCTGTATTTTTTTCCATGTAGAAAATGAAACGGTGTATGCTGCTGCTATATACATGAACTTGTATGATGTGTAAAAATGTTAATGTGATTGTCCAATGTACCAATGTACATGTATATAAACAATTCTCTTCATGTTTTTATTAAAACAGAAAATACCATTATAAGAAAACTAACTATAATTCTCACTCTCAGTTAATTACAACAACTCCTCAATTAAACATTCAGTTTGTTCAAACTGCCTCTTCAATATGACTTTGTAAATTTCCTGGACATCACTTTTAATACACATAACAAAACATGAGCTAAACAAGCAGAGAAGACTGTAAAAGTCAATTTTTGATTTTTGATTCTTTTATTTTAATTCCATACAAAGCTAACATAAAATACATTACACATCAGGCCATTATTGCAGGCCAAAATATTTAACTAAGCTATGGAGGAATGTATTGTCTTTTGTATCTTTGTGTAAACTATAACAAAACAGTATGTAAAAAAATGCAGCTGTAAAATGAGGAATGATAACAATAATAAGGACAAAGTACTTGATGTACAGACTTTCTTTCATGCATGTTTAGCTATTGGAATGGTTCATTTGTATGGATTTGTGTTGATTGTTTTACTGTTATTTATGTGCACTGATCTTCTGCTCCAGCGTATCTTTGTTTGCACCAGAAAATTCATCAATCTGCAAAACAGTTACATCACAGATAAACCGCCTCCTCAAAAATCGTCCACTGAATGAACAATCATTCAGTTTTGTTCATTCATCCAATTTAAAAAGACAGTTTAGCTAAAAATATTTTTTTGTCTTAAACCATAGTTCTTGGTGTTTCATAAAATCTACCACCTTTTTGGGTGTTATCTTTAGGATTCACAAAATTAATTTATCTGGCTCCTGACATATTAAGGGTTATAAAGCAAAACAATCAGTCTGTTAAAAATGTACGTTATTAGTATTCCAATGTATAATGTATAGCATTATACAGCATCACAGGAGCCACAGGAATTCATTTTTTGTTGCCTTTATCTGCTTTAAACTTAAAGGCATGGTACCCGCAGACATCCATTTTCTGAAAAAACAACTTGTGTAAAACCTTAGATATCCTGAGTGAAAATAAAATTAACAATGCATTTCCATTTGTGGGTGAACTACCTCTTTATAGAAACAAATAGGTTGAGCATGTGACTTCTTTCAGCAAACTATATTTAACAATTAATTTTAAAAACGCACTTAAATCTTAAAGAATGTTTTACCTTTTTTCCATTCTTATAAAACTGGAACGTTGGCATACATTTGACATCACAGAAACTGGACACATCCTAGATAAAGAGAAAGCCAGACAGGATGAGGTCTGAATAGATTTATGAACAGATCCGATGTTTGATGAAAAGCACACGCACTCAGACCCTAATCTGCTTTGCAACACAGCAGTATAATAACAGCCAGTGTTTGTAACCATATCAACATGGTCAACAGTCAGAAGTGTACCATTCTGGCAATGTCAGGATCTAACTCTGATTAAACTGAATGACGGCCAATATCCTTTCTGGGTGTTATCCTGTGTATCAAATAACACACTATCGGCAGGCAAATCTGTGGAACAGCAACCGGCTAATGGGTCTGCTCTGAGGTTTTAATGCACAGGAGTCTAGTTTTCATCCGGCACTCAAGATTGGTCTTTCTGTGAGTCTGCAAATGAGTGTGCTGAGTTAAAGAATGGTGTGTATGAAATCCAGCTAGTAATTTTAAATTAAAGTTTGTTAAAGTGCATTCTGTGAAAAGATAAGACACCAGTTAACTAACCTGCGCATCGTCAACATCCACCTTTAGAAACACAACATTTTTGTTCTCTGGTTTATCAGACAGTGCCTGTGAAAACAATAAAATTGTTGTTTATTGTTTGTATGTACAGTATCTTTAAGCCTAATTAAGGCGCTTTATTAATATAACATTATTATTAATAATAACAGGAAAACAATACCTTAATATTTAAATTCTTTCATTGTTAAATTTGCATGTAATACAAAATATGATATTGTTTTGGACTTGTTTTTATGATCAATAAATAACACTTTGTATAAAAAAATAAACAGATTGTGTAACTGTTCCATGCATTTTTCTTTATCACAGTTATCTTTAAAGGTGGTTAAACTACGTGGCTCTGACAACTGAGATGATTCTGAGTTCTCAGTGAAAACATGACACCTCAGTCTGTGACTGTGAATCTGTGAAGTTTGGATACGCTGATATATTTAGTGAAGTACGAATGCTTACTTTAAAAACTGGAGCGATCATCTGGCAAGGGCCGCACCATGTGGCTGTGAAGTCCACCACCACCAGCTTATTCCCAGCATTTTTTAGAGCACTGTCAAAAGCACCCTGTAAATCAAAGACAACCCTTAAAAGCAGAGTCACTTAAAAGCAGCGCTGTGGTTAAATGCAGATTAATTCACGTCTTCAGCAAAAAAACATAATTATCAGAGTAGATAAAGCCTTGCTGTCTTGCAGAGAGAACAAGTCTTGCTGTTTAGCACGCAGAGTAAAAAATGTCTACAATATGTTTGTAAATCAATATGTAATTCACTGTAATAATTCAACCTAATACAGTTGATTTTCAATATTGTTCTCTGTTTAAAACGACAGATGATTCAAAAGATACATAATACAGTAATACAGTAAAACATAATACAGTATAGGTCACATAATATGCTTATTGTGTGTTGCATAAATTGTTTACAATTTCGTCTAATTATTACGTTAATATCGGAACAAATACTGTCAATTGAGGAAAAGAAAAATACCGAAAACTTAAAAACAGACCTAAGAGTTATGGAAAGTAAAAAGTCATATAAACGTACTGGTATTAATGTCTTACCTTGTCTTCAATCTCGATAATCATTTTGGCGTCTTCTAATGTACTCTGTGCGACTGTTTAAAGCTACTTGAGTTGACACCCACAGTGGCAGCGTGCGTCATGAGGACTGTATATGAACGCTGGTTTAGCCCGCCTTCAATGGTCTCAAAGATCCAATCATTAAATTCCAAGATCCACAACCCCGCCTTACTGCTCACGCCTACATTACGACCCTGAAAAGAACTATACAGTCAGCTGTAATTGTGTAATATGACTATATTTACGATATGTGTTGCTATGACTACACACACACACACACACACACCATTATATATATAAAAAGTATTACATGTTTACTCAAAAAACTCTACCTTAATTAGGTAGAAGTCAGATGATTAATTCTATACATTCCTCATGTGTTAAAAAAGATATGTGGGCACTTTTATGCGTACCCAGACAACAGTGCTTATAGTTGTGACTATATATGGGATGTAGCATCTATAGCCAGATGCCTCATCCCATGCATCCCCATGTGCTAAAGGAAACATATATGGGCACTTTTAGGCCTACCCAGACAATAGTGACTATAATAGTAGGATAACTGGTTACCATATACGGTTATTTTCACTCTAATTAATATTCCACAATAAGCATAAATACAGGCACAAACAACATCAATGCTGATGATGAGCTCATGAGAGGAATCATTGTTTATTTTGTTATGCTTGTTAGATTTCATTAAAATTAGGTGTCAGAGACAGTGTGACCCATTTGCAGCTTTTAATGAAAACGTAATAACAGATAAAAAGTCAGGGCAGGCAAGAAAAAACAATCACAGTACACAGTCCAAGAACAAGCAGGAATACAACAACAGGGAACCCACTTGGCATTGTCAGCCAGAGCAAATCAAGACTTCACAAATAGAGCTTATTTTGTAGAGCTGGGGTTTATGAGAGAGTTAATCAGTAGCAGGTGTTGCAGTAATCAGTCTCAGGACTATGGCCCTATGGGAAATGGAGTTCAGAGCAGTATAGTAGTATTTTGGAGATGACTCCCTCTGGTGGATTGGAGAAGGAGAGGAAACCCTGTTTAACAATATCTGGCAAGTACTAGTTAGATTATCATTAAAATCTGTCATTTTTAATATATGAATAATTGCAAGGCAGGTGTTAAGATGTATGTCCTAAGCCTTTTTGGAAGAGAAAACGTATTTTTTTTTTACCTCATATATGAAATCAACACTGAAATGCTTCCACAAGCACTGAAACAAATGCAATTCTGATATAAAGGAACGTGTGTTTTTCAGGATCCACATCTTACATTTTACATTGATGCCAATGGTCACATGGTACTTTTTCCTTGTGGGTAAGGCATCCCATCTCTGTTAATATACTTATGCCTGTGATGATAAATGACTTTCATTTCAATAGTATTACATGAATAGTATTATACATGAATAGTGTTAGCTTTCCCAGGAAACACACATACTGATAAAAATGCTTATGTTGAATGCATTGTAAGTCGCTTTGGATAAAATGAAAATGTATAGTAATAAATGTGTTTACTGAATTTTATAAACAAATGATTTTGTAGAAAGCATTAAAGGATTTAGATTGTAGGTTATCTTGTAGATTATAGTGTTGGAAAATGTAGTGGATCAAACCTGAAGCTTAATTAGTGATTAACAGCTAGGTGAGGACTGCTCCACTCATGAGGAAGTGTAATAATAATAATAATAATAATAAAAATTATCGCATTGTTTAGGTAATTAACAACAACTAAATCTTTATTAACAACATGTAAAACATGCAGGTATTCAAAATACATTCAGAATATTTTCAGGACAGTTAACTGATATTATTAGTTGCTCGATAAAATGAGAAATGAATGGTCTAAATCTGATTCAGCTTTAATGCTTTAATCCTTTATACAAACACCACTTTAATATAGTCCATTTGCACAAACACGTTTATTTTAGCGACCGCTATAGTACTGAATAGCAGAAAATGCACAGAAATGGAAAATGGCTGATTTATTAAAAAGCCACTAGATGTCACTGTTTAATAAAACATTGCTGGAGCCAATGTCGTGCAAACAGCAATGTACGCATTGTATTATTATATTATTAATATATTGTATTATAATATTGTTCACAAAAACGGACAAATTACAATTTTTAGCAAAAAGTTTAGTCTTTACCTTTTTTTGATATATTTAAAATGTTTAGAAGAACATTTTCTTTTATTTACTGAAATGACCCTTCTGTTCTATGTATTTTCTTATTTGAAAATGCTGTATTTTTGTGCTTTAAACGGTAACACTTAAGCACTATGTTAAGAGTAACTTAGAAACATTAGAAGTAACGTTAGTAGTAACTTAGAATTAATGTTTCAAACATATCCCTCCAAAACTTACTAGGCACACAAAACAAACAAAACATGTTGTGCTCCCTATAAGGCATAAAAGAATAAGATATCATTTCTACAGACTATAAGCTTACTCTATGATGTCCTGAACTCTATTTTATTCAAACTTCTAACAATACCTTAGAAAATAGTCTGATGTGAAATGTGTTTTATGTTTTAGTTTTTTAGTTTTTTTTCACTCTGCCTTTCTTCTTTTCATTTGTTCATATTACATATTCCTGCAGACACTTTTACCCACAACTAGAGCTACATAATAGATCACGTTTTCCTCCAAATAATGTAAAATACCATTGAACAGCTGACATAATTCATTCTGATTTTTTGGTTTGTATGATAATGCAAATAATGAACATCCTGCAGATAAAACATAACTTTGCCCTCCACTATTCAGAGATCCTTTGTATCAATTAGTTTTGAAATCATTAGACTCTTCCCTGGTCTGACTAGATCCAGGGAATGTTTAATGAATCAGGAAGCATATGTGTCTGAATACAGTGGGAATGTGTGCTATCCATCATTCTGTTAATATAGTCACCACAGAGGGTTTTTCATGTGAGATATCTATATCTATATTGCAACTGATACTTTTTTGTATGTATTTATTATTACAGAAATTATGATTATTATTCTAATCTGATGTGTTTCAATAAAGGTTTTCCTTAAAATAAGAAAAATTTGCATCAGATGCTGTTGTTAGAGCATTTAAGAGAAAAGCCAAGCAGTCTATTTATTTAATTTATTATTTTTTAACTAGTGTTGTTTGTATTTAAATTAGTCTCAACATTCCCCATGATTAGTGGAGTTTAGTTTCATTTTAATTGACATGGCATTACAAAAAGTCACCTGATTGGTTGATTAGTGTTCCAACCATAGTTACATCAGTTATGGCAACCAAATTTTAAACCAAAATTCAGACTCAATTTTGACTGAGACTGTTCACACATTGATTACTATTTCTGTGGAGATATTTTGCTGCTTTAGCATGGAGGACAGAGAAAGGACCTTTGTAGGCCAGTACAGCCTGAGAAAGACCCAAGTTCTTTCAACATTTTTTTGGTTTTTTTTTGGTGTAAGATGATCTAAGGTAAGTATTTCCAGGGCTAAAGACATCTCAGTGCTAGCAGCTGTTACCAGGTTGGACCACACCTACAGCAGCATCTCCAAGACCTCTCAATCTTCAGAAAAGAAAAAGAGAGATGCGGAACAGCAATAGAAGTTCCAGGAGCCAAGCTTGGAGGACAGGTATGTCTGCAATACAGCTGTCACTCCTGCCTTTAGCCCAGCACCTGTCAGAACTCCAAACTCAGAGCTTCTGGTGGACATGACCTCAGAGAAGCATCTATCTGTGGACATATGTGTCCATATCTGTCCATATCTGTCCATAAGTGGAGAGCCCTACCTCAGCGGCCCAGGAGGAGGAAGCTCCTGGCACTGATTAGACAGCCAGTAGACACAAACACAATTTATTTGTATATTTTTTGCTGTGTTATCCATTTCTGTAAATATGTATATATAAACATAAACTTTTATACATAGTACTACAATGTTACTTAAATGTTCCCTTTAATTTTATTTTTTAAAACAAAGTTTGTTTTAATTAACAGTTTACAAAGTTGTTTTTTATCCATTATAAACTGTGGCATATTTGTGATCCTGGTCTTATTTCATTTGTTTCATGGCATGGCTATAGATTTGATGTATTTTGTAGTTTTTGTGCTGCTGGTTTTTGGGTGTCATATTGAGCATTTAAAGCCCTCCTGCTTGTCAAGTCTTTTTACAGGTCTTTGTCATTGGTTGATGGTTTAGTTTGGCATGTCATGGTTTTAATTGATTCCTTGTTTGCTCATTGTTGAGATGTTTGGTTTGCCTGCTGTTATCTGATGGTTGTCAGCTCGTCTTTTCATGGTTGTAGTTTTGGTGGCTTTGTCTGTTTGCACAGCCTGACAGTGTAAGAAATGTCAAGTCTTTTTTCAAGTAAGCCTTTTTGCTTTCCTAAAAAAAAGTATGTTTGGGTCCAATAACCTCTACTCTGCCTTCTGAGACCCAGTGCTACAACCATTTGTTTTTGTGGTGTTTTGTTGCTGTTTCTGTTTATTTCACCAG